>DF239908.1:0-37859 GCA_000507305.1 Breviolum minutum Mf 1.05b.01 | reverse complement strand
AAATTTAGGTGCAGTTTAGCTATTTTTGGCGATTTAACGCCTTCTTGAGTCCGGATGAGCGGTGGCAAAAACGCAGCAAAAAATGACTGACTTTTAACTTGACGAGCACGAGCTGAAAAAATGCGAAAAATTGTTCCAAAACATCGTTTTTCTTTGCATGTTGTCTTGTCCAAACACTGTAAATACCACTGTTTTTGGTTGGTTTGCTTTGAGAACTGGAAATGAAAACATGAAGAAAACCGTGCTATTTGCGGTACATTTAAAACCCCTTGTTGAAAAAACATCGCAAAACACAGTGTTTTCTACACGTTCGCTAAAAAACACTGTAAATAGCGATGTTTTTGGACGATTTTCGTCCTTGACGCTGCCAAAACGTGGTAAATACCACTGTTTTTTCTTTTACAAACACAAAAATCGCGCAAAATACAGTGTGTTTGGACGTTTTTAACCTAAAATACTTGACCAGGAACCACAACAACAACAACAACAACAACAACAACAACAACAACAACAACAACAACAACAAGAAGAACATATGACACCTTGTAAGCTTGGTGCGGGCGGACCCTGCCGCGGAGCGGCGTGAATATTCACAATCTATCACTTTGGAAATCACCAATCAATAATTTGGAAATCATTAGCCCTAACCCCTTAAAGTCCGCTCTCACCACTTCCCGGTTCTCCGCACTCCGCGGTATAACGCGAAGACATGAGATCTGCAGGGCAACGAGATGCCTCAGTGGAACTGAATAAGGCACTCCCATTGCAAGTCAAATGTATGATGTGAACTTCCATCCAAAATCTAAATGCCAGTAAAAATCTTAAATTTCAGTCGCACTTTCACTCCCTTAGCTATTGAATAGTTCGATATCTAAAATATTTTAAACTTCAACTTCACCCGGTACTGCCTTAACTAGCATTCTGGTATCGTACATTGAACAACGGCCCGTCCATCCACACTCTCCACACCCCCATTCCCCGAGAACCCTCACGTCTTCGGCTGAGATCAGAGCCTGGTGCTGCACATTCAATTTCTGAAGGGTTCCTCAAAACCTTCTCTTTTGGCTCAGATCTTCATCATAAATGAAAACAGATTTTTCTCAATTGCCAATGGCTGTGATCCCAAAGATGTTCATCCGTGACTACAACAGAAAGTACTGTAACCGAAGGCTTCAAGATGTTTCAGGTACTTACCATCCCTGAATCAAAGACTTGAAGCATCACTCCCTTCGACTGCGTGCCTTATATCCTGAAGGTTGGAAGGCGCCAGATCGGCCATAGACAGCGGTAGCACGTTGCTCCATGAGCATGCCAAGGAAAAGGACCTTGGTTGATGTTCCCTAGGACTTTAGCGAGTTTCAGCTTCCAACACGCCAAGAGGCCAATGAAAACTTGAATGCAAAGAAGGAACCTTTCTCACAACTAATTGCTCGTTCATGAAATCTGTTAAATTGAGAATGGGTCAACAAAACATCTTGGCAAACGCGAAGTGATCTGAGGATTCACACATAGAAGCAAACCTGAATTCGTGCAGTGACAGATCTGACATGAAGCGCAAACAGTGCTTCTCCTGACCTTGTACCAAAAAATGTTTGCACTTACTTGTCGTCAATCAAATTCTTTCAGTATCATCATTTCGGGACACTTGAATAAAGTGAATAAAGTCAATGACACCCAAACTTGACACATACCTTGACTCAGCCTGGGGTCCCAACCAACAGCTCATTCATAGTCCAACCATAAGCCACGTAGGGGGCAGTGCAGTAGGAAATGATAACAAAGCCTTCATGGAAGAGGGCGAGAGTCGTTGTCCAGGCAGGTGTGCTCCCAAAGGGAACCCAGAAAAGATAGTTGAAAGATGAAGCAAGGGGCTGGTGAACCAATGTGACCAATCCATTTTGGTATTTCCTGCACGTGGGGGACGTTCTGAGAGTTGTTTTTTCATCGTGTCTGTGAATGTTGAAAGAATCTTGCTTTGCATGGTTTGCGATGTAATGCAGAGAATCTCATTCCAAGAAACGTTGCACTACCTCATGAGTCAAACGAGTGGCAGTCCATCTCTTTTTACATACTGCCGTGCAAGTTCCAGCAATCAAAACCATATTTCCACAGGCTTCCACTTGGTTGGTTGTTTGCTCGTAAGGCTAGTCCGCTCAAAAGTAGGGTATATACTCTTCTTGACCACGGATCTAGGGCTATTCTATGGTATTTCGATCATCCAGCCATTCAGGGACCAATAAGCTATTGGGCCACATATGTCTTATCTCATCTGTCTACATCCAACTGAGGAGGCTCACCAAAGTTGATCCATGTGTTGATCCCGGCAGTGACCATGGTCTTGGTGGCCAAGCCCAGGGGGGTTGAGACATAGTGAGACAGTGAGACCCCATTCTCTGACTAACCACTCTGACACTGTCAGTGCATTACAACTTGAAAAATGGACAAAAACAAAGCTCCAGGCTTGATATACTCTGTCCGTACACTTGCTTGATATAACTCTGACTCTATATTTCTGTTTATTCTTATGATATGTTTGATATGTCTTTTATGTTGCAGGGTCGGTTTTCAAACATTCCCAATGCTACTTAATAATCATCCAGCTTTCATCACCAATCTGCCAACTTTCTCTAAGGTCCTGACAACTGTTGCCAATGCCTTGGCCCCGCAAGGGACATGCAGTGATTGTCTTTGGGCATACCACCGTGGTAACAGGGGATCCTTTCCAAGTATGTCATATCTGGCCAAGGCCCCTTGCCGGTCCAGCCGCCATGGAGGTGGTGGTTGGCTCAAATCCAAAGACCTCAGGTCAAAGCCATGCTGGCAACCCTTGGAAACCTCCAAACTAAAGATCTTTTTAAGGTGACAAATCGACAAATCACTGCATTCAACAAACTTATTTCTGCCGGTAAAGAACATGAAACCCACATAGTTCCCACAATTTTGCTGCCCCAATGGTCCGCATGAGCTGCTGTGCAGCTGCCTTGTTCTGGTTCTCCCGGTTCGTCTCTTAGGCAACGACACTGTGCAATGTGATGTACACACCAAAGATCAGGCAGAAGACAATGTCCTCAGGGGAAGGCTGGTGTAGCAATGGAAGGGCCAAGTAGAAGAAGTGTACATCACATCTTGGATCAGCCGCAGCCGCGGCCGCCACCTCCACCATCACTGACATGATTGCCAGCATCAAACCATTCTACACCCCTTGGGTCCAGGCCGATAAGATCCAGGCTTGTGGCAAAGAGGTCAGCATGAAAAGCGTGACCTTCATCGTATGTGCCAACTTTGAATCAACTCGATACTGACAAAACAAGCATCCTTTCAACAAAGGATTGAATTAGACTTCCTTTGAAGCTTCGCCGTTGGAAACTTCTCCCAACATCAACTCAACCTGTCAAGTATCCTGTTGATCCATCAACCCCACGAAAGGTATCCACCAGTTACATCACCCACTGGGCCAACAGACAGCCAGGGCTGCCTCAGAGATTTAAGGCTCAAATGATCATGTCGGGAAATCTAACCTTGTTGCCTGGAAATTTACCTGAAATTCCAATAGTAAATACATCAATCCATTCATGGTGGAATGTTCCCCCCAACCACTAGCTGCGAAGCTTTTGCTCATGACTCATTACTTTGATGCACTGGGTTTCTTGAAAAAAAACTGGAAGCTGAATCCATGCAACCGAAACTCAAAATCATCATCATGTTTCACCCTTCCAGCTCTTTACCCTGGATTGCTTTTCCATGGGCTAGCTGAATCGGGATACAAACCTTACCGCACTATCTCTACACAAACATCTACAAAAGGATGAGATGCGCCAGAATTTTCTTGTTGAACCCTACATGAACATATCTAAGGGCAATTGTATAGAGCACATGAAAATTCGTTCTTTTTGCCCTCCGAAACAGACGGACACAGTTCTGAAGTTGCACCAACTATTTTCATCCGTCCTAGGGGTCAAATGTTTTTGTTGCTTGAGTTGCACCCCTTGTTAGAATGTGTTTTGATACTGCCAAAATCGCAGATTCCAAAAGTCACAGCCAAGCGCTTTTTCTGCTCAAGTGCTGGCAAGAGCGGGTTGGCTTTGCAACTATACCAGCTCAACAAGGAAAGTTTCAGCTCATTGGGTGATTCGAAACAAGCCTTGAAAAACAAGGCTTGCTAAGGAAAGGCGGAGAAAAACTGTAAAACCTCCTGTAAAGGCTCCACGCTTTGCGTGCTTCAATCTTTAGACATAGGTCCTCAAGTCTTGCTCCAGCGCTTGCCGTTTGCCGGTGCATCCTCCACAAAAACGGAAAAGCTGGTTGATCAATGGTCCCAAATTTCATTGTATGTCAACATAAACCTAGTAATACCCCCAACAGCGAAGGTAATGCACGATTTCATTGTCACTATTGAGCGACTTTTCTCAGCCATGGCAAACATTGTGTGAAGTCCAACCTTCCAAATATACCTCCTGAACCCGGCTCTAAGCTTCCAAACTTCTAGAACCTGGCTCTAAGCTTCCCAAATCTCTTCGCAACCTTCCAATTCCTCCAGAACTGCCAGCCCAACCCCCAGAACCTAGATCGGCAGAGACACCCTAAAGCATACTGCCTAAGGAAGAATATCTACTTGATACCTGTTTCAAAATCCCACCCAAAAGTCCAATCAATTGGGCACCTTGTAACCTCCTGTTGTTGTTCCTGTCGGCATAGCCATCGCCCAACAGCGCAACTCTGAGCTCATCACCTTGAAGTGACTCCAAAAAG
This sequence comes from Breviolum minutum Mf 1.05b.01, assembly GCA_000507305.1. Taxonomy (NCBI): domain Eukaryota; class Dinophyceae; order Suessiales; family Symbiodiniaceae; genus Breviolum; species Breviolum minutum. Next base: position 33,110 of record DF239908.1, on the reverse strand, counting down.
GAGCAGAAATCGAGCTACAGCAGCTATGTGTACAAAATATACTTTCATATCTACCGTATATGTTTATGTATGCGCTAAATAGAGCTAGGCTCTATAAACATAGACAATATAATCTTTGTATATATATATATATATAAATATATGTAAATATATGTTATACCATATCTTAAGATAGGCCTAATATCAGCGGAGTTCAAAGCATCTTCTCTCCTCCACTTGCGATTTGAATCCAAATCATCCAAGAAAAGAACAAGAAGTTGAATGCAAGGAACCTTCGGGTGTGCATCAACATGCTCTGATTTAACCTCACTCCGAATGGTACATACCTGCCTCTCAAAGCTTTCACAATTCCGATCCCGCATTTGTCGGACAGGCAAAGAGGGCCAAACGGAACCTCAAACCGGGAGGGATGAAAAAGCCAGAACCTATGGCCATGCAAAAATCCCAAGTTTTTTCTAAGCTATAAATCAGGCCCTGGATGTTTAATCAACTCAAGAAGTTTTTCCATTGACATAAAAAGATTTCTAGAATTCTTCAAGTCAATGAGTTGAAGTCCAGTTTGTGGATCATTTGATCTTTGTCATGATTGATGCAAGAATTCCACTCAGACAGAGGGTATGGTTGAGAATTTCATGACTCTACATACCATGACTCATATTGATTGACACTTCAACCATAAACAGCCCACCCCCAACCGCACCTTCCTCCAAACTCGCTGGTCAAAAATTTTTGAAGGTGGAGGCTACTGCTTCTGGTGGGTTACCTGTCGAAATCAGTCAAATTCCAATTGATCTTCAACAGAATCTCAAATTTTAAAAAAAAAAAACGTATTCCACAGCTTGTATTGCCGTGCCAAATAATCATCCAATGATCATCCACATGTTCTTTCCAGGGGGGTTTTCAACCAACAAAAACCAACCTTCTGTTCAACGGAAAATCACAGGTCCAAGGATCCGAAAGCACCACATCCAAAGGTATCTACTTGGTTTGTTACTAAGTCATTCGTTGAATAAGATTCAATGTGTAAAGTCTAGTTATATAGTCATGAAGATATCATGTATACTTCAAAGGAGTGGCTATAAGCATGTTTTGTCACATCATTTGCAAGTTTTTCGCACAGCTATACTACTGAAACACCAAAAAACCTGTGCCAAAAAAAAAAGGGCAAGCCGTTTCCGTAAAAGCAGGTGAAAACTTTCTGCATGTCTAGAAGATACCATCCACCAAGCTCCGCTCATGGGGAAGGTTGACTGCCTGTTATGATTAGTTAGCAGTTAGCCACCAACCACCAAATCATCCAAGAAGCCGTGCTCAGCCATCCACAAGGCAGTGACCAACTTCCGCTTTAGCAGTTGAATTCCTTAACTGCTTTAGCTGTTTGATGCCCAAGGTCCCAAGGTCCCAGAAATATTTGAATATGATGATATATTAAATCAAGAGATAAAATGACATATTATTGAAAATGTTGTTTTCATCCAGTGTCCCTTAGATTTGCTTTCAGTACGTGTCATCATGTCGCGCGTAACCTCCAATGCACCACTTGGAATCCAGAAACATGACGCCAGTACGGTAGTACATACGAGTTGGTGGGGGCAAGTCACCCGTCTTGTGAAATCCTTTTATTCAAAACACAGTGACCACGCCACATCACATGCATTTCGTTGATACCCAACTACCGAGGCTTTGCATGGCATTCTTGTAAGAATCTCAACTGGTCGATCTGGAGAAACCTGGGGACCTTACAGTTCCACCTTCAGCAGACACCAGCCCCAAGTGAGTAGCATCAAAAAACTACGGACCAGCAACTGGGGATTCAGATCATCTTAATTGATGACTCCCCATATTCATGTGGTAAATGAATCGCTGTGTGATGATAATGAAAATATCTTTTCTTAACCTCAACAACTAGGGGGGGGGGTTCTCACATCCAGTTGACCCTTCTCAAACCTTCACCGTTCAAAGCATCTGAATGTCTTGTCGCGCTTGGTATCTTCTGCTGCTACCGTCAGCACCGAAAACTGAGGTCCTAATTCCAGGCGACGTCCGTCGCCGCCGTTCAAACCTCAGCAGTGGACAGAAGAATCAACAATTGATAAAGAAAGGAACAAAAAGAAAAGAAATATATATATATACATATATATATATACATATGTCGGTTGAGTGCGCAGAAGTGCGACAAAACTGTGTAAAAGCAATCCTGTGAACTACTCAGTACTCAAATCTCATACATGGAACCAAGAACATTCAGAAGACTCTTCCTCCGCTTGGCTAACTTCACGGACAACAATGACGGGATAAGCATTTCCAGCATCAGCGGATTTTCGAGGGTAGATTCCCATAGGTGTTCATCCGATTCCCATCTTGGTGATTGTTTCTTTTTAAGGTCAGCAGGGCACAACAAGCTCACGGACGTCCCTTGGAAGCGTTGATAGCAATTCCAAGGAATTAAAAGTCATCTCCGCTCGCAGCACGGCCACGATTTGTTGAGGCCATCGGATCGCCTTCCTCGCAGCCAACAGAGTGTCTGGAGCAATGGTCTTTCTTCGCATGAATTGCTGCAAGGAGTCGAGAAAGCCGTTTCTGGAAATCCAAACATCTGGATTGCCTGACCGAGGGGACAAGGATGGTTTAAGGTGTGGTCTCCAAAAATCTATGGTACTTCCGCGGTAGAGCTTTCTTGTTCAACAAAATGGATTTTTGTTGATATTTTGACAGCTAGTAATCATCCTACTTGGTCTGTTGGCTGAAGGAGTGCAACACCGCCACATGTCCCAGAAGTGTTGCCATAACAGCACAAAGCATGCCTTTGTTTTTTGACATGTCTGCAATAAGTAAATATGAATGTTGAGGGCACACTTCACAGACATCACATTCGAAACATGTCATCGCTTCGTCTGCCTTGATATGGCTTGATATGAGTTATGCCAATGTCAGTTTCACTGAGTCCCACTAGTTCCCCTCTTGATAAGTTGATCCAGAGTTGCATCGCAAAGTCACCAGGCTGTTCACAGGGCCATTCACGATGCTCTCATCAAAGTCTTTCCTGAAGATTGCACCATTCGTGCATGGGCAAAGTCATCAAATAACCCTCTGAAATGGTTGCTGCACACTTAATCCTATCAACCCTGCAGCATTCCTTGCCGCCCAGTCCACCCCAAATATTGGGCCAAGGAGCGTCATCGACACCACATGCAAAGGTCGCGAGAGCATGAAAGACAACACTTCCAAGCTATGTGGAACCAACTGCGACCCAAAGTCCAGTAAAATTACAGGGATACCATGCCTCAGAGGATCACCAGTCACACAGTTCTCCTTACAAAAATCTACAAAATATGCTAGGGTTGATCAATGTTGATGGAGTTGTTAGGAGGTGAACCTATGTGATGACTTGCGCAACCCATCAATTCCACCAAGATGCTTTAATCGCATGAAGATGCACAAGCACAGCCTTGGAGGTGGCAAAAATGCGTCAAAACCAACCACCAGGCCATATGGATAGGATATGGGGATAGGTTAGTAGGTAACTTGTATATGGGTGTTTCCAAGTATAGGGATACCCCAAAATGGATGGTTTATAATGGAAAACCCTATTAAAATGGACGATTTGGGGGTACCGCTGTTTTGGGAAACATCCATATATGATAAACATATGTGTTCAATGTCTCTCATGGCTTTCTGGATCATGTATTGTCTGTATTGTTGAAGGCTACACTGGCTGAGATTGCTGGAGAATTCACATGCTGTCACCCAGAGCTACTTCATCCTCACAAGGAAAAGTATATGCGGCAATACAGTTTCTGAATATATCTGACGAATAAAACTTTTGGTCGGTAAAGGTGAAAACACCTAGGGACTGAAGGGCAGCTTCAATGTCAGCGGTGAGTTTCAAGAACTATGTAGTAGTTTCCTTCAAAGGGGGAAAGGCAATATCTACAGAAGGTGGATCTTGTATTACCATTTCATCTTGTCCAAGTTCTCCAAAAGGCTCCAGGTGCCATTCATCCGTTGTCATTGAAAAATTGTATACTGTTCCTTGTAAAACCGATGCCTCAACCATCTCAACCCATCTCAATTAGTTTCATACCCTCCAAGAAAGGTGGATAAGGGGATAATAGAATCTCTATTCTCATCGCAACCAAAATAGATGCCCACGGGCAATCCGATTTTAGCAATGGAAAAAATAACTTTTATATAATGCTGTATTTCCTTGGTCCTATTGCATTTCTTATGTGACTTCCATCTATGAGCTTATAGCTCCTCAAATTGAATCTACCAATGCCTTACATATCACATGATCCCATTTTGCAGTGCCGAACCATCCCATTTCTAAGCCACGGCCCCTCAGCTTACTCCCCAGCATCCCAGGAACAAGGCATCAGCAAAGCTCAGCTCCGGTAGGTGCCGAGGTTTCACATGACGCCCCTCCTCCCAGGGTGGTGTGAAACCCACAGCTGTGGGTTGTGGCAAAACCTATGGGAACCAAACAAAGTCATGATTTTGCCTCCGAACTTCCAAATCAAATCATGTTCAGGTTCCAACAACACCAACTTTGGATGGCTGGATCCCATTCCTGTTACAATACTTTGTCTGTAAGGAGCGCCAATAATCGATGTATTGACCCCTACAGTATGTAATCAGGGGAGTATTTATGTGCGTGTGTATGTATAAGTAATATGCAAGAGCATATGGCATATAGATTAACATATAGATACATTTGCAATGCATATCTACTGAATCTGTCACTTATCCTAATTTCTTGGCTGGCAGTCATCAAAGAAGAACCAGCAAGTGACTTATGAGTCTGGGTGCCCCATGGGTTTTCGAAGTTTTGATTTCTTGCATCAGACTGGGTAAGAGCGGAGGTGCAATTCTTGAATAAAGAGAACATCTACAGACTCTGTTAGCAGTCTAGCAGGAATGACTCAGTTGCAGGCCAACAACACTGCAAACATGCCTACTTTTCTCACGGCTGCCTTCATCCCATGACACCACGGTCACAGGCCTCTGTGGGGACTTTGTTACCCACAATCATCATCAAACGATCCTGAGAACCCAGCCATGTCTTGCCTAGCTGCTACAAAATAACTTACCAGCAGCTCATATATACCGAACTCGTTCTTCCCCCAGAGGAGTGCGAGTCCGGAGAAGAATTCCCATTATCACGGGCATAGACAAGATCCAAATCATCAACAAACCAAGGCTCCCAAAGTTGCTTCCGGGAAGCATTCTGCTTGATGAATCTCACATCGTTCCTGCATGCCGTTGGTGTAAACACCTTTTTTCATGCATCCACCGCAAGAAAAGACATCCCATGTCAAGAAAAAGTGGCAATCAATGCGACTAATTCCTCACTCAATAGCAGATCCCAAGCAAAGGCTGACTCAAAACGTACACCAACAACAAGAAACCCTCAGCATCTCTGCCAAATTATTCATCTCACCAAGGTACAAGGTTAAGGACACCAGCTGCTGTCTGTGCATACCTAGCATTCAACCACAAACAAAATTCAAGCATCTTTTCCTAAAATGTTTTTCAAATGTCACACAAGAAATTTTTGTTGTTTGGGGAAGAACTAGGGCCACAGGGCTTCACAACGAATTCTGTCAAAAACCCTTTGTGCTTTCAGAGCCAGAATTCACATTTCAGCCAAACACCGGAGCGTCAAAAAGTGTTCAACAAATTGCACTCCATCGTAGCATGCTACAGCAATTAATCCCATGAATCAAAAGAGTAGACTGAGAAGTGTCGATCTTGGTTCATCTTCATTTCAGGAATGTCAAGAATCAACTAGCCCAGCATCATTCCTTTAGGAAGCTTTTTCTGACTGACTCCTGTACATCCCACATGCCTGCTTTGTTCACAGACTTCCAGATTCTGGATGGCTAGAGCCATGGTTGACACCAATCCAGTGTTGCCAACTAGCTAGGAGCCGAGCTGCATTCTTCAGCGGATCCTTCTCCCAAGAACATGCTGATGCCCACCACACTTTTCCCAAAGGTATTCCTGGACGTTGAGTCCGAACTGAAAAGTGGGAAGACCAATGGATGGCGAAGCCAATCCTCGGTTCAAGTGGCTCACTAAGCCGCTAAGCTCTGGATGCAGCACCACCTGCCACCTTCCAGCATCATCAGTCAAGATACCCACCAAGGATGTGCATGGCGGATCTTGGGAGCTTCAAACCAGGAGAAGCTCGGGGGCATCAGAAAGCTAGAGATGCAGCTCCAAATTGAACCTGCACCAAAAATCATCGCATGACCAGTGTGGAGAAATATATATATACATATAATTGACAGCAATGCAAACCTTGACTTGATACGTTTTTATATCGTTTTTCTTCACTACAAGGCGATCACAAAAAAGTGTGAAAGTGCCACCAGCTCCAGCGGGTTAATTGACGGCTGGGAGTTCTCTGCCTGGTAGTTTTCCTGCGAGATTCTCAAAGTGAAGCCCCCATTTCCTCGCGAAGCCAATCAGGAGTCATGTCACATGAAACAAAGGGAAAGTATTTGAATCATTGGAGGAGGGGAAAAAAAAACATCCCATAAAAAGTCTTTCATCCTTCCAGCAGTGTTTGACATTGACAACAAACTTTTGTTTGACCAGCTGAGAGGGAGTTCAAACTAAAGAAAACCTCAACTCCGAGGCAACATGCTACCGCTGGTCAGACAGAAAGCTGTATCAAGTTGGCGCAAAGCTGACCATTTAATCTAAGATCTTTTTAATTGCCATGGATCACAAATTATGCCACCCAAAGACATCCAATCTTGGTGGGTATTTGGCTGCAAATAATTTCCAGAGTGTTCCCCTTCTAAACTAACGTTTTTTTGTGTTTTTTTCAAATGCCGTCACGTGACGTCATCATCGACACTATCACAGATGCAAGTGGTCCCCAATTCAAATCCCGGTATGAAGAATCCAAGTATCTTGGCCAACAGCAGCGGTTCGAGTAAAATCTTCCGGGGCAGCATCTGACAGCGCAAGGTGGGAATCGTCCACGAGGTAATACCTTCCTGGCGAACTGGAGGCTTTATTTTGCCTGAGCCATCTGCCACCCCCACCAACCAAATAACATCATCTCCACTATCATCCCCGGTAATATCACCCCTCCCCCAGTAACATGATCTTCCACCAACCCCACCAAGCCCATTTTTTGGTCGGCTCCTTGAGTCGTTTCATTCCTCCATCCCAGTGCATCAGCTCCTGGATGGAAAGAGGCGTTCCCTTTTGCGCCCGGGAAGTCTTGCCAACTGTTTTGAAATATACAACTCCTCGAAAGATTTTTTTTGTATACAAATGTTTTTTTTGGTGTGAAAATCAAAATTTACCACCACACCACCCTACCACAAAAAAACATATTAACGATGTCTGCTAACATGTCACCCAGCACCCACATCAATCAACCAACCAAAGGGGGTCCAAGTCTCCTGGAGATGAAACATGGTCCAGGATTCGAAGGTGTGCAGCTGCCTTTCGAAGGTCGGTTGAACTGTTCAGGGATACGATTTGTTGGGGAAAAAACTTCAAGAACTAACGGCTGAATGGCTAGAAGCCGAACATGGAGATGTGATTCTATGATGTCGGTTGCGATTCTTGAGACTATTAGTTTGGGAGGTGAATTACCATTGGAAGTCTTGTACCGAATGCGGATGATAGATTCAGTCCAGCTGCCACCACGTGTATGGAAATGCCTATGCATGACAATTATTGACATATATAAAATGTATGTGCTTATATATATATATATATATATATATTTATACAGTATATATACGTAATATGAAGCATGATCTTGATGACAATCGACAGCTGGCACCTGCCAACAGCTCGAAAGAAGCGTCTCTGCAGGTCCTCACTGGGTTGCAATGCCAAGTCATCACGCCCAAGGAGGCATTGAAGCAAACGTGTCCTGAGAGCCGCGGCAGGCGTGATGCAGCGATTTGAGGTGATAGCTAAAAATCTTCCGATTGATAAGTGGTAATGGCCCAGAAACCTAGAATCCAGTAGGAATAGCGGATAGCAGTAGCAGTAGCAGAGTAAGGAAATATATAGCCATTTCCAGCAGGCATGCAATCATCCTATATTATGGGAATTGAAGGGTTTTCACAGTGCTTCAAGCCTCGGATGGCAAAAGGGATTTTCACGCACGCCCTAAAAGCTGTCATCACGTGGTGTTCTTTTGGATTTGGGGAAATGACCAGCATCAAGGGAAATGTCGTCAACTTCAAAAGCATTTCCCAAGGTCAAGCATTTTTTGTGTCTATGCGGCCATGGTATAGCGTCTCATCCTTTGGTACATTTGTATGCTGATGTTCACCTGAGAAAGCTGGAAGACTCGGTCAAAGCTATTCAAAGCCTAGGATCCGTTCTGGTTCTTCGATGACATTCTGGAGAGCGACCTGGAGAATAGTTTTGTTGGAATCTCCCCATCTCCCCCCAACCCAATACCATCCAAATCTAACGGGGGGCAGTTTCAGGATCCAAAATGATAATCCGGTAAGAAACTGTGCCAGGCATCCCTGTTCAGGAAGCAAAACACCAAACATGACCTTCTTTCAGTTGAAATTCCAGTGGTTTTGGGGTGATATATCTTGGCCATGCCTTGGCCGAAGCCCCTGCAAACATACCCGGTCACCACCTCCAGGTGCCATTGCGGATCGAACTTATCCGCATTGTCGGGACGAAAGCTCCGACAATCACAGGCTAGGCTAAACCTCAAAAGGTTTAGCAACAAAAACTATGGTAACAGCCACAATAATGGTCAATATCCCACAGAATTGGTGAAGTTGGCCTTGGATATCATCATAATTCCATACTCATCTGCTGTACGGATGAGTAATGAATGTCCAGTTGTTTGGAAAAACTCCGAGGAAATCGGAAATCGGTACCCAAGTTGCCAATGGGTAAACGCCAACAAGGAACCTTAGGGCAATATCCAAGAAGTCTGCCTGCTCGATAGCTGGAGGTAGCTCTGCCATGGCTCTGGCACATGTTTTGATTATACTCAGATTGAAACACCTGGATGTCCTACAGCTTCTCAGGTCACCAAGGCGTCAGATTTTTGGAGGAGCTTGATGATGGTATCTTGAACTGGTGCTGGTAAGAAGTCTATCACCTATGAGTCCATAACAGGTTCGGATGCTTCAACCAACTGGCTACCTTATAACTCCGATGCCATCAGAAAAACAATTCTTACAAATGTGACATGGTGATCCTCTACAAAACATCCCGTAGAACTCTTGCTGACTCGCACATGCCATGGAGCCGCACAATCTTGGCTCTTCGTTTGCAATGTCTTGAACCAAAAGAGGGAAAAGAGGCAACAATCCAATTTATCTCGTTGGTCTTTAGGCAAACTCACCAAGAAACGAACTGCCTCTCGCCTCGGAATTGACCAAGTACCACCCCTTCATTGCAGATCATTGCAGTCAGTTGGTGGGTAGACTTGTGTTTAAACCTAACTGTATTTAGCCGCTTAGCCCAAAAGATCATCTCGCACAGCAACTTTCTTCGTCAGGCAGCTGGGACAATTTGAACCTTTCAAAATTTCCAACAGATTTCAACAGGCTCAGTGTGGGAGTGACAACAAACAGAGAGATTACCCACCATTTACATCGAACCTCATCTGCAACCAAGTGGCATTTGCACTTCCTCCCGGGATTCGCGCAGTTTACCTTTCCCTCCCATGGCAGATGCTCTTCACGCGATAGCAACATGGAGGCCAAAAGCGAGAGCTGCAGAAATGGATGATGATATGAAAGATGTGAAACCCAAGGCACCACTATGACTCCAATGGAACCATCCCGATTTATCAACTTGCTGCTCCATTTCCTTGATTTAAAAACAAAACCGGGGCCTGGGTTGAGTGACTTGCAAGAAACCGCTCTTGGAATGAATGGATTCCATTACAAGAGAAGACTCCAAAAGGAATTTCTACCCAGTTTTTTTTGGGTCAGCTGTTGCAACTTGAGCTTTGTAGCAGATTGTTCAACAAAAAAATGCATCCCAATTCTCTTGGGTTGATTTTGAGATGTCACATTTCCATCAATTCCCAGTTGAACTGGGCTCCACCCACATCCATGAACATGAGTTCATGATTGCCACGATCGGCAATCAAGGCAAAAACTCCAGGTAAAGGCCTCAATGTTTTTGGGTAGCATTTCGCATGCGAATCAATGCGCTGGAAATTGTATTCATACAGTATCATATACAACGGTGTAATATACAGATATACATATACCAAAACATTTTCCCATTGGACATTGCCAGGTTTTTTGATGGAGGGTCAATCAAGTAATCAATCCTTGCAAGGAGTGGAATTTCGTGGAATTTCTATGACGCCAAGAAAGTGCCCCTTCATGCACAGTATGGGAACAAACATGGCACATTCTGATTGATACACCCCAAAAATACTGATTGAACGACACGTTCAGAATTCACTTCTAGGAGTACATTGCCGTCAGTTTCCAGATCACACTTTGCACGGACAATAGTATACGACCCGAACGACTCGACATCAATCTGAAACCATCCACATCAAGCGAAAGAAAATCGAGCAAACTCTTCCACATCAAAATCAAATATCAAACAAACTCTTCAAATCATCAACTCCATCTTTGGAAAGCTTTCAGTTTCAAAATCTGTTGAGTTGACCCCTTCCAAAAAATGTCTCGGATGCTTCCCCATTTGACCCCCATAACATTCCATTGTTCCACCCACCGGCAGTGACCCTTTTTTTCCTGGGCTTCCCGTGCAGCAACAACCTCCACATGTCACGTCGACTGGGAGTCGAAGCCAAGAAGTCGCGATCGAAGCAAAGCATGAAATATCTGGCAGTCGCGCTCGGTAGATTCTTCGAAGTTGTGCCCGAAGATGTGTTATGCGTAAATGTGTAGCAATTTCCGTGTGACTCAATACATATGCATATGATATGTGTAGCTATGGATCTATGTGCATATACATATAAAGAAAGAGAGAAAGAGAAAGATATTGTAAAAATAAAAAAGGGTGGACAAATAGACAAACCCACAACAACAGAATAAAGGACTAGTAGTAAAGAATTCACGATTTGGTGTAATACCTCCTGCCTCCGACTGACATTCTGTTTGCAACTGTTAAAGTTTCTGAGTAGTACCCTCCACTTTACCAATATTCCCAGCTGGAAATTCTCCATAAGCCCCATTGCCATGTAAGTTTGCTAAATGGCGATCCACCCTTTTACACAGCTACAATGGTCAATGAATCCGGTGGAAAAGCTGTAAGAAGCACATGCGTCACAAGCTAAGGGATGATCCGCCTGTTACACCACTTGGTGACAGATTTTTACAGGTGTAGCTTTGCCATCCGCTTTCTATCATGCTGTCTGGCCTGATTTTGTCACTCCGAACTTCGGCCAATAAAGAACGCCAGGATTTCAAATGACGATGTTGGTTCAATGTAACAAGGTTCCCAGGAACTCCCCTCTGGTCAGCTCTTGCACGAACCCTTTTGCCTCTTTCCCCGCCAACAGGTCATGCTCTTTCAAATCAAAGTTTCGGATGATTCGCTTGGGGAAAGCATAGGGGTAAACGATGATGTTTGCCAGAAACACGAGACCCATCAAGCACCAGTGGTATTAATTGCATGTCGTGTGAATGTGACCCGTGAATCTCGATTGTGTGAAAGCTGCCATGAGATTTTGCACAACTCCCAAGTTTTACTGAGTGACGCGCCTTTGTCAGAAACCTGTGGATATGAAGGGGGCAGGATACCCATATTACAGCAACTTATGCCAAAGGTACGTACTTTATGAGTACCCTTGAGCAATCTATCATAGCCATGAAAAATTGTAGGAAAAAGTGTATACTAAGCCTACTACATATCATCACGGTGCCAGGATCCTCCATCGGCTACTGCCATCCTAGCTCACCAAATACTATCACACCACAACTGACCTCCCCACAAGACAGACTCTCCACAGCGACGCCCCAAGAGCCTACGGATCTCAAAGCACAGCATCTTGCAATCTGTCAGCGAGGCTCGCAGGAAGTCCTTGGAGCTTCAAAACTTGGAACTCCCCGAGTCACCCAGGCCATCGGAAACATGAAATTCTCAATCGATCTTCGTTGATGTTTTGCCCATACCAAACAGATTTGATTCTGATCCAGCCAGGCAAATAAATCGAAAGACAGCGCCCAGGACATCGAAAAATCTTGAATATGGGATCATGAAAGCACAGAAATCTCGAACCTTTTTAATCTCGCACTTTACAAGTCCAGCTGCTAGATACGTTACAAGCAGCTGGTGGAGACTTGACGCCCAGACATCTGCAAGGTCTCTTCTATGCTAAACTAAACCCTCGCTAACACCTGGAACAAACTAAAATATAGAACTTTCAACCTGAATTCAATCACAGATCAGTGTGCCATAAATTTGTGCAACTCTATTGGTTGCGGGAACTGAAACCTTCTTGGCAGGAACTCCTCAGAAGGCGCAAGGCTCAGCGCCACCAAGTGCAATAACGGCCGCCATAGTAGTATTCCCAGTGCAGGCATGGCCGAGGCCGAGGTCGGTAACCGGGCCGTCGCCCAGGACGGCGTCCAGGCCGGCGTCCAGGTCGGCGTCCGGGTCGGCGGCCGGGCCGACGGCGTCGGCCACCAACGGAGCTCTTCGCTGCAGCAGCTGTGGCTGTGGCTGCATCGGCAGTGGAGTCACCATTGGCAGGGTCCAGCTCTTTGAGGACCACACCAACTTCTGGCTCCTCCAACTCCTCCAACTCTTCTGGGTATGGATAGCCATCAAGTTCATCCCACTGCGCACGGGCTTCCCCAGGGATGTACTCACTGTCCTGGTCATAGCCCCACTCATCCTCTGGCTCCTCGAAAGGGTAGTAAATCGGCTCGTCTTCTGGCTCACCGGAAGCTGCAGGTTCCTTGGAGGTAGGTTCCTTGGCCACAACTCCAGCTTCCTTCGGAGTGCCCTGTGATGCTTCATTGCCACCCTTAGCACTCTCTTGTGCTGGCACTGCAGGCACCATATCCTTGCCACTCTCAGCTTCTTTGGCAACAGCACCCACCTCCGCTGGTGTTTCTTTCTTCTCAGATGTGGGAGTTGCTTCAGCCACTTGGCCAGCTTCTTTGGCCACTGCTCCTACCTCTTCCTTGGCAGGTGCCATTGTGACTGTCTGAGCCTTGGCATCTCCTCTCAAGTGGTGAACTTCATCCCCTTTTGCCCAGCAGAATGCCAATGAAAACACAAGGAACCAAGCCTTCATGATTTCACACCCGGCAGATTCACTTGGTGAGGATTCACTTAAAAAGCCTTGAGCCAAAGGAAACTAAAGAATCTACCAGCACAAGACCCAACATGACGATTCTGGTAAATACATGCTGTACATCATCCTGCTTCTCACATGCAAGGGTCTTCGTTCTTTGATGGATCATAATCATCTCATCATCTCTCAGCCGAGGCACAGTGACGTTATGCACTTGACCAGAGTTGTTCACATCCATCGTTTCCTTGGACAGAAAGAAATGGAAGATTTCAATATCAGCCAAAAATGCCATGAAAATCCTGATCGAACAGCCCCAATATTGCATTTTAATCCCACCTATGATGAACAATGGCACAATGGACCAGCCAACTACCCTGTTGAACCCTTCCCCGTCTCTGAGGTACGTTGGGGCTGTAGTAGCCGGGATAGGCATCAATCATGCTGTTACCTGGGTCCCAAACTTCAAGAGGCGAAATCGACGTGTGGTGATTGAATGATTTCACGGTTGTTGTTTTGGTTGCAAGTGGTGGGTGTTGATTGTTTGTTGGTTGTTGTCGGCTGCTGGTTGTCTGTTGGTCCATGGCCGCTGGTCGTTTGTTGGTTGTGGTTTTTTGTTGTTGTTGTTGTCGTCGGTTGTCATTATCATCCTCATCATTAAGATAACCATTTTCATCATCATTACTGTAGCCTTTTCATCATCTTCATCATCATCCTCAGCTTCCTCATCCTCCTCCTTATAACCTTCATCCTCATCATCTTCTTCTTCATCATCATCATCTTCATTGCCATCATCATGGTTGTTGCGTTTGTGATTGCCGCTGACACTGCTACAGTCACTCTCACCCCCTTGGAGACCCTGCCGTGGCGCCGTCCCAAGCTCCACGGGAGACCGGCCGTTTGAGCAGCTGGTCTTAGCTTCTGGGAACAGGGTCAGACCAGTCTTGGAGTTGCCAACATGTTGGAAACTTCAATCACTTTCCAAAGCTGTAGCACTGAAGCAACTGCAACAGGATTGATACCTTGACAAGGCCTGGGTGAGTTGAAAGATTGGAATCAAATGTTCAGGAACTGATTGAAAAACTAGATTCTCGAAGTGGGACCAGACTTTCTAGATACAGCTTGGGTGGACCCAGGAGGGGGGATCGTTTAAAGCCCAGCAAGACAACTGGGCATCACTGTTGCTCTTGGAAAAGCCGCCTTTACAGCTTGCAAAATTCACACGTTTTCCCAAGCAGAACCAATAGTTGTTGTTTTGCCGCCGATGAGGCTGTCGAAAATTGGCACATGCCTTTCCTTTGCCATATGCCATTAATTGCCACCAACTGCCACACTTCATAATAGCTCCGAACTGTTCCCGCTTCCCAAGACTTCAATGTGCACCAGAAGCAGAGCCACGCTGCCTGGACGTTGGTGGAATCACCCTGGCCATGCCAGCATTTATTTTGCCTAGCTGCCTAGCTTCGCATCAGATCACCCATCAAGCCAGCCATCCTTGACCATCAAGAGCCCTCACAAATCTCCAAGCTGACGCGACAAGGAGATGCCGATGCCGACTTGCCATCATCTCAAGTACTTCTCTCCCAGCAGTGGCAGAGGGTGGCAGAGTAGTCGTTTGGTCCACGTGGTTGAAAGATCACAAGGCCATCAGCAAGGAATCCAGGACCTCCGCAATCCTCGCCAGGGTCAGTGGGGTAAAATGCAATGAAACTTGGACTTGGATCAGTTGCGATATGGCCACAAATGGCAAACCATGTCGCTCATGAATCTTCTAAATGACATTGAAATGTCATCTCCTTTTTGATCTTTTTGGATGGCAATGGAAGTCTCCTTGTGCTGTCTGCTTCTAAAGGGAAATGCTCGCTTGTTCAAACACAATTCTCTCCAGTGAGCTCACCCTGATCGCATCTAGATATTGCATCTTTCTTTGCCCATTTGTTATTTCCTACCCAAGGACCAAGGACCATCCCACAGCAGCTTCCACAGTTCCCATCCTCCGCCGTCCATCTGCACTCTTACACTCAACGATGGTTTCCAAGGTGCCATGGATGGGTTGGTTGAGCTGGATCCTACAGACTCTGGTGGTTTCCAACTTCATGACTTCATGTCTCCCTCACCAAGGAAGAGTTTTGTGTAAAAGGGAAGGATTCTTCCCCCATGAAATGACAAACCATTGCCATGGTGCAATTTGTCAAGGGTTTTTTGGGGGAGTCTCTTTTGCTACATTTGCACCATCTAAGTACTTTCACTGTGTATTTTGTCCCATGTCCTGGCTTGCAAAGCTGGAACTTCGAAGATTTCACCGGAACCTCCAGTCTTTTCCCAAAAAAAAAGTTGAGGCTCCAAACAAAAAGAAGACTACAAAATGTCGGAATCCGTATGATGGAATGTGACAAATGTGACACTACACGAGGCATATCTATCTCAAAATCAGGGAGAGGAAAGGACCTCAGGTATGAACCTTAAGACCTGATCCCGCCTGCAACAGGCAAGCCGACTTTCTTCATAGCCTCACGAAAGGCCTGAACACACGGAATTCGACAGGCAACATCAAGTGTCGATAGCACATAACAGAACAGCAGTAGAATTATACAACCTATCTGCTTTATATTCTTTATCATCCTGATAAACATCCGACTTCATCCCTTACCCTCCAAACTCCCCATGCTACCAGCACTTCTAGCAGACTCACCCTCAGGTTTTCTTGCCTGTACCTCCACCTGTCCAGCCAGCAGCTCAGGCCCTTCTGCTGTCCGTAAAGCCAGTCGAGGCCTTCCGGGGCTTCAGATTGGAGATGCAAAAGAGCTAGCAGTTGATGTTGAAACCCTGCTGTCATACATGTCACCGATTCAGCATCTGATAACTTCCTGCCTGGTTCGACCAATGAAAGTGCCGTGAAAAGGGAGCACATCCGTTGGACGCTTTCCTGAGATGAATCAAGGATGAGGTCATCAAGAGGTTCAAGGTGGATGAAGTCTCATCTCACCGGACGCTCTTCCTACCCAACTACCGTCTTGTCTCAAATTGTAACAACACTACATACAAACTACATACATGGAAACTCCAGAAATTTTGGAGGTAAACATGTTTTTGTTGCTTGGAAGTATAGCAGAATACAGCATGTGGTATAGATCTGTACCATTTTCAACATCAAGCCTCGACTTGTGCCTTGTTGCCGCGCTGAGACTACCAGCTCGCGTGGAAGCCAACAGGGCACGCGAGGGCGTGTCCTTAGGAGACAACTCATATCTGGGTGGCCGGATCCTTAAAAGGTGATGGTTATATTCCCAAAGCAATGCATCCTTTCATAAGGGTTTGCATCCTTAACCATCCAACAACCATTGGATAAGTTGGATGGTTGAATTCTAGGCCCAATCCTAGGTACTAGACACATCTAAAATACATCTGTAATAAGCATCTCATTTCTCCACTTATCGCCATATCCACACCCATCACTCTGGAGTCATGAAACAGGTCCAAGGCTACCTCCGTTGGCTCTGCTGCCACGAGCACCTCAAGGGCCTGGTGGTGATGATGATGAGTTGGATACTTCCCACTCAAGATACCAATTTCTGCAACCCAAAAAATCATTACAAAAGTAGATTTGGCACTATCCAGCCATGAGTTTTGAATCCACTAGGCTGGGACCCAATGAAAAAATTTTATTTCTGGAAATGTCACACTCCCATCGCCCAACAAACTGCCTCGCAAGTGGCCAACGTCGTGGAGACGGCATCTGTCGGAAGAGTCCTTGAAAGTGGCAAATGGTCAATGCATGGGCGACGCGGTGTGCCATTTGAAGATGTTCCCCCTCATCCAAGGAACAAGGTCTTTTTTCTGCCTGGAGCAGCTAAATGCTATGGCTGCCAAAAGTCTTGAGCATTGCCGTGTGGAACGTGATGAGAAAGGCAGCACTCTCAACTCCATTGATGAGTGTGAAAGTGACAAGAATTCAACTGAGGCAAAAAATTAAAGCAACCTAATAAGCTGCCTGGAAGCACTTGAGGTGCACCAAGGTTTGAAGGAATTCACAAGCCCAAACTTAATCCACCTATGTGGCAACCTCATGTCTCAAGAGGATTTTAGCAGAATCTTCCATGATCCTACCACTTCATGGCCGTGTTTAATAAACCTTTCCCTCAATGGGCCTGATGATCATCTTCCACAACTTTTGTCCCAATGTCCATCACCCCAAACTTCACTCCAAGCATCCGTAGCAGCAGCTTGACTGAGTTCTTAGCAAGTGTTAGGTGCTTCACCAGCTCCTGAAGCTGTGGTCATCCCACACTTCCCGCATCAATTTGTGAAATCCAACTTGGATTATTTAGGGAAGGAAGAGATATTTTGCAGACACTCTTCTTCCCGTTGAAAGAAGAATAAACCAGTCAAAGCAACAGGGTGGTCCAATCTTAGGTACGTTAGACTTATTGCCAACAAGATTAAAGTCCAATGCATCACCAGGAGAAACACGGATCTGAATTTGTTTCAACAGATGTCATTGAGGCCAGGTGGCTGTTTTTGATGCAATTGGCTTTTTCCAACGCCTTGTTGATGAGTTCCAGAAGACGTCCCATCCCCAACCTTATCATAACAAAACCCCAAGAAACCAAGGCACTGAGGCTGTCATGCGAGGAACCATCATCGGCTCACCAATCCCTGAGTGACAGCTCCGAAATGATCTCCTAGTTTCTTGGTGTAAATCAGCCGTTTTTACACTAGTGTACCTTTTGCCATTACTGTGCCGTCTGCTACCTTAGAGACTAAGTACTGTATACAGTTACACTACATGCATACGCGTTGTGCATAGATACAATATGTTTGTACATGGATATTTGAATGGATATTTTCTATAGCTATCTTTTCATAAGTCATGATCAAATGTTCACTTAAGGATGTTGCATTTGGCCTACCAGGGCATGTTTCACTTTGCCACAGTTGTCCCGCCATGCCACCTTGAAGTTGTCCACGGGCACGTGACCGTCCCGTTTCCAGTCGTCGGGAAGGACCAGAGCTACCATCCTTGGTAGCCTGCAGTGATGGGTGCGCAACTGATGAAGGGTAAGTCCTACCAGATGTGATTCCTATGCCAATTTTTTTCAACTGAAAATGATAAAACAGTGCCAGAGCCCTACATCCCAAAAATCCTGTACTTCTGGTGATCTCTTTGACTGACTGCGGGTTACACATGACAGTTCAGTACTTTCAGTTTACGCAGGTCATGGTTCCAATTCAATGCATGCAGAGAAACCCAAAGATTTTCGAAGTGCTTGGTCAACGTCCAGGGTGCCACAACCACCACTTGCCTCAAGGTGAGGTTCTGAAATCAGTAGAGTCTTCATATCCAAGGAATGTGGCCCAACTTTGAACTGAGCCAAGTCTGAGCTTGGCACAGAATTTCATGATTCATGTGATTCATGTGCTCAGAACGTGAGCCACTGCAATTTTACCGCTCTTCCCAGCCTTTCCCATTTGGGTCTCCCGGGCTCGTGACTGGCCATGCCATTCAAAGTCTCTGCCCTGCAGAGCCGGTTCCAAAGTTGCTATGAATGACGTCCGCATACCATCTACATGGACCATTGGACGATTGGACTATTTGAGATTCGATATAAATTTAAGTGGCATAGCACCGTAGGTGTTAATGATGCAATACAGAAAGGCAAATGTAGCAACAGAATGGCCACGCTCAGCTTTGGCCACGAGTAGGCTAGTACAACAATAAAAGGATGTGAATCTGAAGTGCTTGACTTCAACCCTCAGAAGGGCTTCTGATGAATATCATTCAATCCACTCAATCATCACCAAGCATAGGATACTGCTTCCTAGTATGAAACTGGGTACCTCAGGCCAAGCTGCAAGATCACACGACCACTCTGCAGCAACGGAGCGATCAGAAAGGGATGCTCCCCACGCCAGGCGCGTTCCTTCGAGGTTGTCCGAGTTTGGACATACAAGGCAAGGGAAAACATCACCGGCCCTGATAGCTACCGAAGTTTCTGGAGCTTCAGAGGTTGAAAGTTGTACACTTTCTGTACTGTAGTATAGTGTTGTATAATGTTTGCTGTTGTCCCCTGATTCTACGATGTTGTCACCTATATCACTAAGTCACAACACCAATATGCCCTGCTGCATAAAACACGGGCCGACGCCCCACAAGCCTGGCGGTTGGGCGTGGCCCACTCGGAAAAGCGACCACAACGCCTGCCAATGTGCGACACAGTGACTGTGACCTGTTAATTTTTCAGACCTTTCCCGACAGTTCAGCAAGATGCCCCACCACCAACCATGATCAACAATGAAATTAAAGATTTCATGTATCCGTTTCACAGGAAATTCTTAGGACCTGGAAAACATCGTGTACCATTTTTTTAGGCAACTGTGGCTGGTTTTAGGGGTAAAGTTGATGGAAATTAACAGCAACTTGTGTTCCAGGGATGTTGAAATGTGTTTTTTGTTTGCCGCCAAAGGATTTTGAGACACGTCGATTGCCTCAAGAACGCTGCTGCAGACCCAAGAGCCAGGATCGGCACCTGTTTCCTGTGCTGTTCCGGGACCCTTGAGGTTGAGGTGGTTTGTATCTCTCTTGGGTCTCCCTATCTTGGGCGTTGATCTGTTTTACTTTTTTATCTGCAATATTGCATCATGGCATTTCTTGGTCCACTGCATGACGTCGTCCTTTGCTCGAAAAGTTATTGGAAATCAAAGAACTTGAAGGTGATAACATATCATCCATGTATCTTGGGTCTTGCCTAAACACTGTAAGTGGCTCCCTTCATAAAAATGAATGGACTATTTACATACTATTTACCCACTTATAGGGTTTTGGCAACCCCCAACATCCATCCCAAAAAATCTCTAGAAATACACCAGGTGGCTCAGGTGGCAGCTCTGAAACAGCTCGAGCAAAGAGCTCCGTCATTTCTCCCAGGAAGGCCTGGTAAAACGCGTTGCTGTACAGAGGGGTGGCCGAACAAACGGCCGGACGTTTTTGGAGTGCTTTGTGTCAAGATGTTTATTGGGCTTGGCATTTCTTCATTCTTTTGAATCCAAGACTGTTGGATGATGCCCCTAACAGAGTTCATGGAAGTCACTTGGGGTTTACCGTTTACCTCCTTCCAAGATAACACTGAAGACCATCCATCATGCAAAAGGCAAGGGAAGACCAACACCACTGGCCCACCTGCAAATGGAAGTCTGTAGGTACCAGCACACTGCCTCCAGTGGCTAAGACTGAAGATACCTGCACACATCCATGTTGTTTGCACTCAGCATAGGGACATCCCTGACCAAACCCGATGGATTTGCGTGGCAGCCGGCCCAGTTGAACTGTCATGGCTGGAGTCTTTCCATTCGAAAATGATTTGCGCATCCAAAAGCAATAGCGGATGTGGATGGATGGTCTTCATCAAATTATGGACAATGAAAATGAAAAAAGATCTTCTGAAACTGACATCCCCTAATCACCGAGACCTCTGCATTGCAAGTGCACCCCCTCCCAGAAACCCCTAACCTGCTTGGCTGCCACAGACAGCTGTCCATCCATCGCCTTCCCCTCGACATTCGCTAAACCTGCTCCACGAAAACGCTCTCTGTTTCCAATCTTTTCAACTAACCCACTATCAACATCCACACGGATCTTCACATGGCACAGGGGATGGGAAATGATGCTATCCACAAAGGGAACGATGCGAGTGACCAATGATCTAACATGGCGAACATGTTTGACAAACGTAGATTTGTAGCTAACATCGTGCTGAAACCATCAACTTCCAATGGACATCGGCCTCCCAGCAAGACCAGTGCATCGGCTGTGGTCAAAGCCTCAACGCTGCACCGTTGAGGTGGAATGATCAAGATATGAACCTTCGGAGAAGGGATGAAAAAACACTGAGATGTCTCCTCCAAAAGGCCAAAGCATTTTTGAGCCAATGTTTTTGTCTAGCTTTTGAAGAAACCAACCAACCAACCCACCACAAGGCTCCCTTACCTTCACATCTGCCGTGCCTGCCACTGCCCCTGCAGTCACCCGCAGGCCATGGCATTCCACAGTCCATAGGCTACCACCCAAGCCATAGCCTTCAGCGGGAGCAGTTAAGCTGTCAGCTAAATCAGGGAAGGATAGCGAGGATTCATCAAAGAGGTGAGGATTCCAAGTACAAGAATCAAAAAAAACATGTTAATAGCATTTGACATAATTGACAGATATACTTGGCAAAGTGGATTTGATGAAAGTACATTGCAGATGGCTCTTCAATTGGAGCCGCAGAACACATGTTCCATCCTGTTCCATCCCATTGGCTGAGGGTAAAAGGTAGATTCCACTTGTGACCCAAAAGCAGGGTATCCCTATCCTATGACTAGAACTTTTATGCCAAAACTTGCACAGAATCATCTCTTCGGGTTCAAGTTCAGGTTCCATCTTGGAGAAAGTTTGGGCTGCTGGGCACTTCTTAGTTTTAAGCCCACTTCTATGTGGAGCGCCTGAGTGAGCAGCTTGCACAAGCACAGCCTCATCCTCAGAGGTCTCCAGCAAAACCTCCTGATATGGATTGATGCCACCAACCTTCGCCCCGCATTTTTTTCAACAGATCAGCCTTACTGAATATTTTGCAAGTACTTTGCCACTAAAAGTCTCAACATCTCCGAGGCCGAAATGAACTCAATGCCACTTCATAGACAAAAACCAGACTGTCCTGATGGTAACTGACCTCCGTGGCCCCTTGAAAGGACTCCTGTCTGGGATAGAATCTCTCTCTCTCTCTCTGGGTGCTGTCTTCTGAAATTATTGTGACGAAGAGGCAGGTTGGATGATCATTTTCTTCGGATCACTTGCTCTCAAAACCTCATCTTCCCACAGCACTTTCTAATTCAAAATCCAGGTCCAGGTATGCTTGAAAACCTGTTGCTATCTGTTATCCTACAGCCCTATGCTTGACCATCTTCTTAAATCATCTACTTCTTACTTCTCTCTCTTCTATGCCCATCTCTACAACTCCTCCAAGTCTTCCAAGGAAAAGGGTTCGCCTCAAAAAATGCAAAAAGTGTCACAGTTGCGCCATGGGTTTCAACCCTGCAATCTGGTCCAAAGTAGATGACCTGATGAATTTCCATGTGTTTGCATTTGAAACTCCATTTGGATATAAAGATTATAAAGCACCCCCTTTTTCCCAGAACAAAAAGTCATCAAAATCAAACTTGCTCTGTTGCTTGTTGCATCTACCAACCCCCTGAAACCATTTCTAATCGCCTTGGGTCGCCCAGACCTTCGTCGGACCGAGCTTTGGTCAAGTCTCTCAAATGATTCTGAGCCGCCTGCGGCAGCAACTTTTGTAGGATTTTGGGGTGATGATACAAGATGTTTGAAATCCACCACAGGGATTTTTGTTTGTGTTTCTGTGTGTTTTTTTGTGACTCTACATTCTATAGCCTATCCTGGAGTGTATACCAGTTTAGGTATATATTTACATTGTATTAAGGCATTTGCCCATATGGAATTCAAGCATCCCCAAAACGAACCAGACCTAAAAATTGAAATGGTCCGACATTCTATCTGCTCCAGGCTGGCGGCATTTACCAATAGCAATACCACAAACTGTTGAAGTTGCCAGGTTGGTGGTAAACGTCAGCGAAAGCTTTCTGCTTGGAAGGTGGGTGACTCTAAGCAACCTGGACTCAGGTCATATTCTCAACAAGCTTCCACTGGACTATTGTCACAGACCCAGAAGTCTCAAGGTCTGCAATATGATAATGCATCTTATTGAAGGAGAGGTGTACCTTTCTCTGCCACAAGATTTGAGGTACAACGACTGTTAAATCTGTTGACATAGCTTGCCTTTTTTGGGAGCCCTCCCAAATGGAATTGTGCATCGCTCTCAGATCCCGTGTGCAAACATTACAATAAGCTCACACTCCCAACGAATGCAGCCACCCTTTTTGTTCTAGTCTTGTATCAGCACAATCTCACCAGAAGTGCATCATCTCAAACACCTTTCAGTGCATCATTCCATGTCCAAAAGATCTCCGAAAGATGTTCCTTCACCCTACGTCTAGACGTCCAACTCCCAACGCTTCGGGAGCTTTCATCGGAAGGGCTTCCAGGTGCCATCCACTGAGTCGACTTTTCGCAAGGCCATCAAGTGCCCGGGTTCGTTGAAAGTCATATTTGGGCCGAAGCTTCAGGTTTCATCAGGTTTCATTACCCACCATATTTCATCTGTGAAGTGTACTGCCAGTTGATGTGCTTGTGCAAACTCATTCACTGCCACCACCACACCAGGCCAGATCAAGGTGTAGTCCTCAACATCAAAAAAAAGGACTGATCTGACAGAACACTCCTAGAGGGTAAGTCACATTCTTCCATTTCTTCCTTCACGATGGCGTAAAGCATGAGATGTTTTTGAAAAAACCATCAAAACACCAAACAAAAAGGACATTTTTCTGAAAGCATCTGCATCATAAACTCCCTCACCTATCATCCACATTTCACCAAGGAACATGACCAGCTAGAAAGCCACCAGGTTTTAGAGTGGGCCACCAAGAAGAGAGGTCTGCAGCAACACCCTCGTAACTATGATCACCATCCACATAGATAGCATCTAACGAGCTCCTGCATCAACATGAAACCGGGGCAAATGATAGTCCTGCAAATCTGCAAATCTCGAAGACCTCTTTTCAGGATTCCAGTTTTATCTGCTTTTGTTGATGTTTGCCTTTCTGGAGGCAAACCATAATCTCTCGAATGGTCACTTTCCACTGTCCCTGGGAAGGAGGTAGAATATATATGTATATATGTATATATATACATCAGTTGGATACTTCCCAACTAAAACCACTCCTCCACACATGCAAACACGAACCTTTCCAAAATGTATTCCATCACGTTCTTCCCCAAAGATAGGATGGCCTTTATTAGACAAAAGAAAAAGACAAACGTGAAACCAATCATCCCCACCACTGGCATCTATCCTGGCAACCCAATGTGCAGCTTCAGGTGAAACCTGCAGCATGTGTGTGGCACGTGACCGATAGCGTTGGGTCCGTGTGGTAGCCATGTCCAACGTCTCGGAGGAGAGACCCTGCTCCTGATCCACAGCCACACCTGTCATGCAAAGTTCAAGAGGTGTTTTCACATCAAAAACTACCATCCTAGCCTCGATCCTGGATCCTAGATGGAAGAAAAAAAGGGTTGCTACAAGAACATAGCCTACAGAAATGCAGATGGATACATTCATGTGGGTATGATATAGATATTGATGTGTATGTATATATATATATATATAGATGTACACATAATATGCAAAAATGGATCCATTTGCATTCATCTTCCCACCAGACCGAGCCTGGGATCCGTAAGTGATAAGGATCCACCAACAGCATTTCCAAGGATGGAAAGCGCTCCAGCAACTCCGTGCAAAGGTCACCCTTCCAAACGCCAATCTCGACCATGCCTTAGTAGAAAATGGGAATCAAATGGCTGAAGTTGAGTTTTTTCAATGGATTCCCACAAAAATGTCCAATTGGCAGAGGGTCCTTCAACAAATTTTGGGAATTAGAATTCGAATGTACATCTCCCTCCTTCAAAATTGGCATATCTTCATGGTATTTTCTGGTGCTCCTTGCATTTTGAATGGATCCCATCGTCTGGCTGCTGTATGTATGTTATACCTTGTTATATGTGCATCCAACACATCTAGCTCCCACCAAGACACGAAAAGATGTTGCTTCTCTTTGGGTGAGCAAGTAAGCCAAGGTCTCAACAGGTGAGCCCAAATTGGAATGAAAACGCCACAGATCCTTGGAGATTTGGTCACCTGACAGGGTGAGATGTGCTTTTGTTGTAACAGAAAACACCTGGTAAACAGGTGGATTTCGGAAAAGTGTTCCATCCATTCCACCAACTCCGGAAAACCTCAAACAGGTGGGCTAACTGTAACACCCCCCAATTGGCCTGGACCAAAGGCCCATTCATCAAAGTCTTCTGCACGAGCAGCGGCTTGAAGCAAAGCCCAGAGGCACATCATCCCCACGTTAACGATCACGCTACAAGCTCCTGGGTGCTCTATAACCCACCTTTTAAGGCGGGTTGATCATAGGTCATTTGGCTGATGCATTCAGCATAGAGGTCCGAAAAGGATATAAGGGAAGCTTTCAATTGGCATGAGAAGAAGAATTGCAATCTTTGACATGATGGAATGTCCACTAGCACTATGCACACACGATGATGAGGAAAAACATGAAAGCACTTCCCCCAAACACAGTTTCATCTGCTTCCACACGTCACCATCTGTCCTTCCGGAATCACGCTCCGAAGCATGCGGCACTCGGGTGCCAGGCTCCCTTCCCGTCGTGTGCGTGCTGCCACGGCGGCCAGCACCGCAGTGAACGGTGCAGGGAGGGGTGACCCCGTCATCAGCTCGGCCAGCTGCACCACGCGGCGGTGCCCTGCAACAGCCAGCAAATTTCAATTGGAAAAGGTGAGAGTTTCAAACCGTTCTCTCTCAACTGTCATCGTCATCGTTTGGAAACCGCCTCATTCCCATCATGCCACGTTTCTGGCCTTCCTCCATGTGTTCCTGCAAAGCCACCTGCGCCGCATCCGCCATGACTGGGCTTGTCAGGCATGGCCGCAAGATCCGCGGCAGCAGATTGGTCACCATGTCACGTAGCGAGCGAGACAAATGATGCCCCTGGATGGGCTGATGATCAAGGCAATGTGGCAATGAACGGTCCAAACTCCAAACTTTCAAGCGAAGTAGTGCAGGATTGGGGTCAAAGTCTAGAAATCTACAATTCTGCTCCAACTTCATTGCACTTAAATTATTTTTTTTTGACACTGAAACGGGCAAAGAGATGTCAGAATGTTGAAGGGTTCAAGGTTGGAAGCACCCAATCGCCTCTTGGTTGGGTTGATCACCAGAAGCATCACCGGAAGCATTGAAGGAGGTCAGGAGGCCCTCCTGAGCCCGCTGAAAAATTCACCAGCGGTCCCAACTCCCAGGTGTCCACCGATGAAGTACAAAATGAAGATCATGGACATTAAGGACCCAAGGTGAACAGTAAACAACTTCAAACAATGAAGCCAACACTTGAAGGCTTTAAACAGCAATTTTAAACCGAAGGCCTCAGAGAACTCAAGACAGATTTCATGCATGCCATAGTCCTGCTGAGATGATCTATAAAGTGTCGAACTTAACGAGCTTACTGAAGAAATATGCAGTTGAATCAATTGCAGCCCTACATCCTGAACCACATGAGGATGTACTGAAAATTGAATTGCATCAGTACCCCAAATAAGCCATATCTAAAAGGAGCTACCTTGAAAAGCAATCTCGAATCCAGCAATGTTAGCATCACATTTAAAAACGGGGTGACAATACAACAATTCCTCCCCCGACACCCCAGTTTTTTCTATACTATCTCTATTTCACTATTAATGATTGTCAAAACTTAGACTCAATTCAGAGACTCAGAAGATAGACTCAGAAATCAAACACTTCACTGTAAACCCCGGCCCCCCCCAAAAAAAAGAACAAAATCTGGGGGGAGGTGATTTCAAAAATAATTCACCTAAAATTTCAGGACGTGCATCCTCCGGGAAAAAAAAAAGAGGTCTTTCAGTCTTTCACCCAAGGCTCTAAATCTCCGCGGCTCACCTTCTCAGCAAAATCATGCAAAATCCCAGCATGGCACCGATGGCATCCAAAAGCGGCAAGGAAAACAGGAGGCCAACGCATCACCGAAGGGATTATAGTGGTTGAAATGATGATGCTGTATATAATCCTCCCTAGATATTTGTGAGGGTTCTAGACAGTCGGAAGCAACTAGCTACTTCATTCATACTACTTCTTGCCAATATTATTCCGCTCCTTCTTTTGCATCCACCTCCAAACTTTCTATCGTTTCGCTGCCAGTACATGTTTTGTTGCCGTTCAAAATCCCATGTTTTGCATAGTCTCACCTGCAAGTCATGTTGGAAACACAAAAATGGTTTGAGCACAAACCCCGCGACTAAAGTCTGCAAATATCAGTCGGAAAAACAAATTGCAATTTTCTAAGCATTTGTGTATACTATGTGTATACATGCACTCTTCAATAAATCCCAGGGGCCAGTGACATGAAAACTGCTCAGAAAGAGGTAAGCAGTTAGCCAATTTCCAGTCGCGCCTGGAGCATAGGCTCAGTGCCCAGCAAACGTGGAGGATCAACCGCCATCTGACCACAGTGCCTCGGCAGTTGCACATTGATCTACCATCAACCCCTCGTCCAGTTGAGCCATCCTGGTGGGTCAACAGGATACCCCGCAGTGGGCTATAGTTTGATAGCTGCAATCCTTGGGGCTTCTATCATTCCATATGTTTTCTTGAAATATGTAAGTCAACCAGCCATGGTTGTTTTTAGTACAGTAGGTTCAAGTGGAGGCCATTCCATTGCTTTGTTCCCCTCGCCATAAGTCGCGGCGCCAGAGCGCAAACCGCATTTCGGACCCTCTTTAAGGGCTCCGTGAGGAATGCTAGGCATAAGACATCTCGCAGGCGCAAAAATGCCCCCACACAGGGCTGATGGCGGGACAAACTGTGGGTGGATGTTGAAGCGAGGAAACTGGGATGGAAAAGTTGATTATCACTCATAACTTACACCATAGTTGCAGTAAGCTTCGCTATTTTGGCATTTAACCACCCTGCCTCTTTCAAAATACAAATGAAATGACCTTCCAGAAATTCCCCAATAAAGAATCCAAAGTAACACAACACAAGGAAGAAACGTGACAAAAGTCAAAAGTATCAAGGATAAAGACTGCGAAAAAACAAACAGAATAAAATCTTTCCTCAAAGCAATTACTCGGAACATATGCCATTGCACCATCCCCTTCTTTCAAACCTGTCAACAGCCTGAAAAAATCGCACATTCTGAGTTTCAAAACATTTGAAACAAAAATGTTCAACAATTTCTCAATGTCAAGGTTGTCACCATGATCTTTACAGTTTCAGATGTTTATTGTTCCCAGTTGCCCCACCTCAACTTTTTGTTTGGGTTGGCGAACCTAAGGCCACTGGCTTTGCCAATGGCCCGGTTTCACCCAAGGCCATGAAGGAAGAGGTTTACAAATGTGCATGCAGGTCCCTGCAAAAGGCAACTATCTGAGGATTTGAGAATTCGCTTGCTCAGTGAAGTGAATCAAAAATTAGATGTCAGGCCGTTTCGCCATGGGTTTTTTACTTGTTCAAAACCTCCAGTTGCAGCGGCAGAGGGCGCTGGAATAAGATCATTAAGATTGGATGAATCCCGTTTTGGGACCAAAAAAAATGGCCAGTTTGGGGTTAACATGACTACCATCGGTCAAAACTCTTACTATATGTATATGATATATGTATGTATATACTATTCAGATCATGAATATGTATGTTTAATTTTTCCTTTATGCAGATGGAAATCTTTGCTTCGAAGCCAGTGGTCCCTTCAACCGATGAAGGCCTGGGGCAAGCTCCGATTGTCAGTCCAGGATCTTGTGGCGCCCTGTGAGGCCATCTAGGGAAACACTGTGCTCATGCTTCAGGGTATCACAACTCCAATCGCTTCAAGACCCACAACCAAGATGGAAGCCGATTGAAACTTGTGAAAAACAGGCACATCATCGTGCATCCATCTGCGGTAGGATGATAGTGGGGGATAACCTTCGGGCCATTGAAGATGAGATGGGAAACAACCCTTTAAAAAATGAGCCTTACAATGGACTGCCAACTGGTTTAGGGGACAGCTCAAGTGAATTTTTGCGAATAAGTGCAGGTACAGTATATCAGCTTTTCAGGATCTCTCTTTTTCATGGAGATTTTTGCAAATGATGATCTGCCCTTTAGAATCCCTACGTTTAGAATTACTGTAAAAACGATAAACCTTGGCCTTTCACAACAACAAGCATCAACACAACTATGCCCCAGTGCACCTCAAAGACTCAGTCTCGTGCTGGTGATGTTGGGCACGATCTGAGCCCATGACGGCACAGAGACCTCGTGTCGGTTCACCGTTGTGTATCTGCCGAAACAGCATCGTCGTTGGGCAAAGAAGGGTAGACTGGGTCGACAGACTGTCCAGAGCACAGAGCCACAATAACCACACATTGCTTAGTGACAACACTTTGTTCTCAGGTTCCAGTTGTCCAAAATGTCCATTGTTTTTCATTGGTTTATTTTAAAGTCAAAGCCCTGAACGAAGCAAGTCAAATGAGTTATAAGTGGATAAGCATGCCGAACTCTGTGGTGAGGGGGCAAATGGGAACTGAACTTCTGAAGTGTAGCCACGCAACCTTCCTTTCTCCCTTCTGCCTAAACCCCCTTGCCTCTTCACTCTCCTTTGCCACCTCTCCTTCCGCCTGGTCCAAGACTTGGGATTTCATGGGATTTCCTGCTCTTTAAATCATATTCCTTTCAAATTTCCTGAGTTGCCTTCCATCTTCATTCATCTCAACCTGGAGTGGACCCCAAGGCTAACATCACACAAAAAAGTTGTGAATTCACTATGAAGTTCAATTCCTTCGATGGCCATCAACTTGATCTAAATGTCTTCTCTCCTTCAGTGGCCCCACACAAAAAAATCTCAAAATGAAAGTCCATGTCAAATTTCAAATCAAATCTGTCCAATCCCTTTCGTTTTAAATCAGTTCCTCCACCTTTCCCTCCAACCCAACACCTCAGAGACACTGATGGCTCTGGAAGCTTTGCTCACACGAGTCTCTTGAGGTCCTGCCTGTGATTTCAGCGTAAGGGTTGGTGGAAAAAAGAGCCACCAAGAAAAAAAAAATAGCCGAGTGTCTTGAAAGACCCAAATATTGAATCTTGAATCAACTATTCATAGTTCCGGATGAACTTTGAGGGGGTGTTCTGACACTTCTTTGAAGAATGATTTAAATATCTTCTAGCATGGAGTCCAGGGCAAGTCTCGTGACAGAAATGCTCCGTCAATGCATATTCATGACAAATGATCATGCGTCAAGGAACGGGGTGAGTCGAACAAATCATGGCAAAAGCCGTTCATTTATCTTCAATAGTCAAGGTGGAACCTGGACAAGTGGATACAGTGAGTTGAATTTTGCCATTTCAGACTTCTTCAATGCAAGGGCTGCCGCGTTGGTTTTGCTTTGAATGGTGCCTCGTTGACATCGAAGAAGACCGACAAGGACTTGGCACCGGGCCATGCTTCTACCATGGCTGCTGTGTGCGCCAGCCTGCGCATGATTTTTGTTGGGTAGGGCAAACAACTGAGATGATCGCAATGACAGCAACGAGAAGGATGATGAGGATGATGAGGATGATGCGGAATGGTGTTTGGGTCCTCCTAAGTCCTAAGTGTTACTCCAGTTTTTGTTGGCACATTTTGGGATCCCACTGCCCATAAGCGCACTCCAAGTACCCGTCCCATGCCTCCAAAGCAAGCCATCTCCATCTGTGGTCTGTCGTATCCGGCCACCGCTGCTGCGCATGCTTTTGGTGGCCTTCCAAATCAGGGGGCCATGCAACCTACAACCTGCAGCTTCGTGAGTTGAAGTCCTCGAGTGACAAATGGATTGATGTCACACCACTATCTACAGTAGATGATAGTCAAATGGGTTCAATTGGCATACTTTGTTCTAAATATATGTTTCCTCTATCATCCTCTTCACTACCTCAACCAACTTCTCAACAGATTGGCCTGATTCCCTTCCACCAAAGCTAACAAAGTGGGAAAACAATTCCAAAAGAACTACGCAGGAGGGGTCCTGGGTCCTGGATGTGAACTCCGCTCCTTCAGTTCAACTTTGGTTGTTTGTCTACCCGAAGGTCACCAATACAATCAACAGACATTCTCACCCAAACTCATCCAGCTAAGGCTCCAGGACTTTTGCCTCTCATCCTTCCACCCTGTCGCCCACCTCCATGCTGAGGACAATCTTAGACTTTCCCGTGTGGGGCGTGCCTGTCTCATCAGCTTTCATGTTGATCTCCTGGCTGCGTCAATTCTCTTTATGGAAAAGAACAGCAGCTTCCTAGGAATCAGCTCAGGAGAACTAGCTATCAGGCTATCAACAGAACCTCCTTCTCCCTCCCCATGCCGCATCCTCACCACGACTCTGGCAAATTCCAGCATACAAACGTCGTAACCTGGAGACTTCCAAGACGTGAGGTGGTAGTCTCACCTTTGGTTTGTAAAGATTGAAGGGACCCAAAAAGTATGACTATGAAGTGAAACATATTGTAGACAGAGAAATGGACTTGACTTGAAGATAGAACATTGAATCTTCGACAGTCGCGGATAGAATGCTTCAAAACCTTCCATAGTAAAAATTGAAATTCATTGTTCCCGAGGACATGCTAAGCCAAAATGGTCTGGAAGGGTTTTGGTGATTCCTGGGTGGGAAGTCAAGTACCACTTGCCCATCTCCAAAGATGGAAAGACGGAAAGACACCTGGCTCCCTTGATAGGATACTTCCAGGCATGAAAAGCAATGAGCAGTTCGCAGAAGGGTGCCCACATACCGATCCTCAGCCAACACTTGTTTAAAAGGATGAAGCAAAATTCACTGAAACTGCAAGACTGCCAGGAGTTTTTAATCACTTCAGACTTGAGCCGACTTGAGCTCTCAAAATGCACTGATTCAACTTCCGGTTTCACCCTGACAAAGCTCACTTGACTCAGAACACCGGCAAAAGCATATGTAAAACATGTAAATTGCCAAACAGGGTGGGTGCATCCAACAGAGAATTACACTAACATCGGCTTCATCCTTCCTTTTACTTTTGATGATTTTCCAACCTTGGCTATATCAGTTCCTAAGCAAATATCGTTTAAGAACACCCTCCGGTAGCCAGACTGGACCGATAGATCGTTACCCAGCACTCATGTGACAAGCAACACAGCACGCACATACATTCCTCAGGAACGGGAAGCATCACACGAGAAGGGTTTCCAAAGGCTGTTCTTAAGAAATTGGCTGTCTGCCTCAAACTTTCAGAACTCCTCGGGACACACGTCATCCTGTGAACATTTGAGCATTTGTCCATGGTAAGTGAAGAAAACGCCAGTCTCCGTTGTTTTAACCTTCCCACCGACCAAACCATTTGAATCCCAGCAACGGAGAGATTCGGGCTGTTGTGCAATGACACCTAAAAAGCACTCATCTATGCATTCCTGAGCTTCAGTCGAGGCTCCAACTGAATCGGTCCATCATTGTCATCTAATCTTTCATTTCTCACCATCTCAGCTACCCGCTATCCAACTCAAGGTTCTACCCGGTACCCCCCGACCATGGCACATTCATACAAATCCCAGGTGCAGAGACTACCCCTGTGGTGTCCACCACCTTGCTGGAGAGGTGCTTACATTGTGCCTCCCAAAACGGCCCAGCGGCAACATGACCGCATCATCCCCTACAGCCCGGAAGAACCCACCCCACCTCGCAGTTCACGGTTTCAAGGCCTGCTAAGCCGAGTCCCAGGAAGGTCATGGAGGAGAACAAGGCACCTTGGAACACCAAAGGCCGTAAGTGGTGCCACTCCCACCATTTCAACCCGTCAATGCCAAACCCCAAGTTCCACTGATGTGCCGCACCTGCAAAATTCTGCGTCATAGCCAGAGCTCCGAAAATGATGCCTGACTCAAGATAAATCTTGACCAACTCTGATCAAATACAAGTCTCCATTCAGTTGCAGCTGGGAGATCGTACAGGTTGCACAACAGCAACGCGGGCACCTTGTCTCTTTCGCCCGGGCACCGCTCCAAAGATGCAATCCTCATCCACCAACCAACATTGCGCAGAGACGCGCCTAAGTCACTGCTTCTACGTTGCCAGGCCATCGAAGAGATCAGATATCATATTCATATACATTTAAAAGATATA
>DF239907.1:109259-153135 GCA_000507305.1 Breviolum minutum Mf 1.05b.01 | reverse complement strand
CTGACACGTTTGTCGAGGTTTCGCTTGTTTTGGGGTTTTTGTTGCTGGCTGACGCCAATACCGCTGACCGTACTTTGTGTAAGTACTTGTAGTGACGGGTTGTTGGATTTTCACAAAGTGAATAACAGCGTAAACTTGAACAGAATCACAACCCAACTACGTGTAGCCTCTGAGAGAGTGCAAAAAGGTGGGTCAAGTTGATCTGTTTGATCAAGAGCTACGGAGATGGCAAATGCCGCAGCGCATGTCGATCGTTCGAAGGGCAAGACGCTTGTGCGAGATGGCAGATACTGCACATTGACTGACTAGAAACACAGTGTCAATTGTTGCGAATCCATTGGATTCAAGATCTCTGTGACAAGAGTGCGCATTCGATCGTAGAAAAGAGACACGATGACAAAGAGCATCCAACAAACAGTACTGGCCGAAAGAACAATTCCTCGATCAACAGGCTCAGAAAGTTGACAGATACTGTGCCTTCTGATGTGCTCTGTCTTGGTGCTGGGGAAGCTGCTGCGGACTGTGAAGATGAGGGTCGCAACTGCAGATTTAGTGGACAGTAGCACTGATCAGGACACCTCGGTGGATTGAGTCTTCGTTGTCCCCTTTTGAAGACCTCGAGCAGCATGAATTCATGACACCCAGGTCGGAATTTTTACAACCGGTATCAGTTGTCAAGGAAAACTATGGATGCCAGGCTTCCCTTCTAAAGGATAGCTGATAATCCGAGTTGTTGACTGGTTGCTAGGAAGGTTCTGGTGACACGTCTGACCTCACTTGATTCGCTGAAATCCTTCAGGCAGGCTCCAAGCGTTACCATGCTCTAAGCTATCTTGCGAAAGAAATTGCTGCCATCTTCCGGGAGATCTTACCATCCTTCCAAGTAGCTCTACAATGATACCAATTTGTTGGATCCAACCCATCCATTGACTTTAGGCGAGTGCACCCTCTTCGACCAGCCTGAACTGTCCGCAAAACTGCAGAAGAGCCGGCTGGAGGCCTGTGAGACAGGGTGACCGCTGACTAGTTCCAACTGCCTGTCCAAGATTTTCTTGGACCTTGAAGCTTCAAAAGTGGAGGTGATTGCGGCATTTCAAGACCCAAGGGGCAGGAAAGTCCACAAAAAAATCCTGTCAAATGTGCGAGATGATCCGACAGGACGATTCTTGTGAACAGCTGTGTTCTTCTCAGAAGCACACATCAAATTCTATGTATGGCCAGGTGGCTGGCGGAAGTTCAATCAATTTCTGCTTGTACGCGCAAAGCTTATCTTGTACTGGAGTAGTAAGTTGTAATACTTTGCAGTACAAAGTATGAGTGGAGCAGATTCATACTCGAGTGGTTTGTAATAAAAAGTTGTACTGGAGTAGTACTTTTGGAGTCGTACTTTGTAGTACAGAGTAGTGCTGGAATAATACTTTGTGATACACAATAGAACTGGAGTTATAATGGACTAGGACGTTGTAGTACTTTGTGGTACAGAGTAGTACTACTCCAGTATTTTGCAGTACAGTGCANGTACAGTGCAATACATGAGTAGTACCTTTCAAATTACTTTTGCAGTGCAAAGGAGTACTGGAGTAGTATTTTGTAATAGTGGAGTAGTACGTTGTAATTCTTTGTAGTACAGAGTAGTGTTGGTGTAGCACTGTGTAGTATAGAGTAGTACTTTATAATGAAGAGAAGTATTTGACTTTGGAGTACAGTGAAGTATTGGAGTAGTACTTTATAATAGAGAGTAGTATTGGAATAATACTTTGGAGGACATCACCTTAGAACCAACCACATTACTTCAGCAAAGAAATGGTTTCGGCATCGCACTGATCGGTCGCCTTGCGTACATTTTATGGGCAAATTCTTTCTTTGCTATATAATTCTTTCTTCTTCTGAAACTCCCGCTCCCGGCTTGCCCCGGAACAACTTGAATAAGGTTACGAAGGTTTCAATCATTGTATATACCAATAGTACCGCACGAGGCGGTGGCGGAAGTTTCAACAAAAAGAAAACTATAGGAGAGATTGGTTGTTGTGAGTCAGGGATGTCAGAGCAAAAGCATTGACCAACTGATTGCTTGACTAGCTGATTAATTGAGTAAGCACTGCCTTATTGACTTGATGACTGGCTGATTGATTCACTGACAAGCTAATTAACTGACTAATTGACCATCTGACTAACTGACTAACTAACGAACTAGTTGGCCGACTAACTGACGAACTCATTGATTGACTGATTGACTAAGTGACTCATTGACTAATTGAAAACTGATTAACTGACTAACTAGCTAACTGACTAACTGCCTGATTAAGTAGATAACTGATTGATTTCCTGACTATTTGATTAACTGACCAACTGGCTAACTGATCACTGATTGACTAACTGATTACTTGATTCACTGACCAATTGACGAACTCACAAACTGACTAACTAACTAAGTGACTAACTGAATGATTAAATAACTGACTGATTGACTTCCTGATGACTAAGTAGGTACTTGATTAATTGATTAATTGCTTAACTTGACTAACTGACCAACTAGCTAACTGACTAAATGTTTTTTTTCTAAATTTACCAAAAATAATGAACATTCGGTCGGATCAGGAAAACTCCTTGAAAAAAACCTGATCTAAAGTTTATATACATCAGCTCAGGATGCTGCGAATGCCACAGGTCATACGCTGGAGTGAAGATCAAATGCAAAGCCAAGCACGTCAAAGAAGATCGAATGCAGAATCTGGCGTCGTTGGGAATACCTGGAAAGGAGGTATATACTTATATATTCTTAATGGAGTCAAATGTATGTCGTACGAAAAGCCGCGGAGGCCCCCTGCAGGGCCCCGTCATGTACTTCCTTAGTCAGTTGTTTGCTGCAAGCCTCGTGAAGGCCTCGATGCAAATCAATGGCTAAACGAATCTGGCATACCTGCCAAGTACACCCAAATAATAAGCCTTCATGACGATCGATAATCCTACATAAGGATGACAGCAAGGTTGCCATTTCACCTACCATGCCCCTGGCCCCCGGATGATTTCATAATTAATGGTTCAAATCCGAATTGTTGTTGTTCGCATTGCTGTTTTGTGTCAAGATGTTTCGTTTCAAATCAGCGTACCGAATTCCACTCACCAATGGGGAAGAACCTGCAATCTGTTGGGTTTGATGCTGGAAAGAACTGGTAATGGCACAATCCAATGCAAGTCGGGGGAATCTTCTCCAGGATGAGATGTGGATATCCCGGAGGCCATTAATTAAGATATCCGCAGGGCATTCTTGGGGATTGTTGG
This sequence comes from Breviolum minutum Mf 1.05b.01, assembly GCA_000507305.1. NCBI lineage: Eukaryota > Dinophyceae > Suessiales > Symbiodiniaceae > Breviolum > Breviolum minutum. The sequence continues at coordinate 149,853 of DF239907.1, read as the reverse complement.
GGAGTAAACCTGTTGGTTCTAATTTGGGTTGTGCGCACGCACATTGGGCAAGGCGATATACAACATTGCGAAAGGAAGTATGCATGAGTTGTTTGTGGCCGTGACCCATACACCTCACGATATGATGGCTTTGGGGGGTCTAAATTCTGGTAGCAGAAAAACCATGCCAAACCTATTTCAAAGATATTAATGCCAAATTACATAAAGAGAGGGATTCGAAACACAATATTTGATATTAATATATCTTGATTTAAATTAGGAATTGCCTAACAAAAAAACAATTAAATAATTAAATAATTCATGGGTTGATTTATTAGTTAATTAATTAATTAATTAATTAATTAATTAATTAATTGACAAATTGACTTATTAATTTATTGATTGATTGATTGATTGATTGATTGATTGCCTAATTTACTGATTAAATAATTAAATAACTAAATNCACGTAAACCCTAGTAATAAATTAATATATAAAATTTAAATTGAATTTATGTAAAATTATATTTAATATATATCTTTAGAAAATTATAATATTAATAAATAAACATTTTTGATAATAAAAAATCAAATAAATATAAAATATATTTAAATTATTTTAATTTATTAAAAATAATGAAATATATTTGGGATTTATTATTTATTAAACTCTAAAAAAATATATCTATTATATGCCACCTTATCTTTGATGACGCCCTCACATTTTGGCTCAAGAGATCTTTCTTTTAGGATTTGAATGAGTTTCCAGTTTTGGGGCCTAGAGCTCGTCCGTGAGCTTCGCCAGTGGTCCTGGAGCAGCTCGTGCACCAACTGTCCTTGGGGAGCGATCATCTGCATTTGCACTTTGAGCTGGTGCTTGGGTTGCTGCTGTGGTTGGTGTGGGGGCCTTCTGACAGGCTCACGTTGGCTTCGATCCTTGGTGGTTGCGGGGGTGCGCTACCTGGTGGGACCTGAACCTGGTGGTGGCCAGTTGGTGGCTGCTACTGCTATTGGGCAAAGGTTGGCTCAATATCGGCGTGGCTGTTGATGCCCCCGAAACTGGTGGTGCCAGACACAGTTGACGAGTTAGTCCTGAGGTTTGGTGATTTGGAAATTGGGATCAACGTGCGTCGGGCACCTTCTCCTAGCGGAGATCAATCTACGTGGGAACTGGTTTCTGCAGCTGACGCTGCATCATCTTCCACTGGAGCTACTTCGACTCCTCTGCCTCACCTGAGCCCCAACTTGGTAGCTCAGTCTTTGGCTGCAATCAGTGCCAGTGATTTTGGTGAATTGCCATTGGGATTTTTAGACCATTTGGCAAGCAAACTTCGTGGTACTGACACGGCCTGGACGCCAAAGGCCAGAATTGGACGGGCTTTCAAGGCTGGTGTGGTAGCCTCTTTGAGGCTAGAGGGTCAGACGTCAGATTTGAAGGTGCCTAGCATCCCTTACCGAAATTCCATCTATATCATCCTTCGTGCACCTGGGTTGGAGCAAGGAGGCTGGACTCCGGACTACGGAACATACATCAGGGCGGTCGGGCCCACTACTCCCAGTCGCAACGACTTTGACGACAGGAGTGTTTCGCATTCATTTGCGACTCGAGCAGAAGCCGAAGCGTTCCTGGCAGGGGCTGGGAAAGCATGGCCTCGACAGCTGCAATGAGTGGGCCTCTCACCGAAGAGGCCGTTGGAGACTTGCTAGGTTTGGTTGTGGAAACCAAACCTGCAAGCCTCCAACCACTATGGTTGGTTATCGAGATATCTGCATCGGGGGTGGTGCAAAAAGCAGTGGTGTGTTTTCCAATCTATCAACGAGCAGGTGGTTTCATGGTGGTGACTCCGGCATTAGAAGATGTCAAGAGTTTTCTGGATGCGACTTCTGGTGGGGACGATGGCGAGGCAGCCTACATGCAATCAGAGGTCGATCTGGTGACAAATCGTGGTCGGGCTATCGGAAGGGCAGAGTGCCTTCTGGTAGATTTGCCTTGGGGGTTTTTGGTGCACTTGCAAAGGGTGCCACGCAGCAGCGCTGTTCCCCAGTTCGAAGTGGTCTACTTCGACAGTGGCGGAAACCAAGGCAAGCCTTCGGTGAAGTCAGCACGGCAGGCTGCAGACGGATGGATCTCGCAAGACATGGATCCAACTACAGCGCAAGACTACTTCACCGGGGAGGAGTTGGAACCGCAAGATCAAACCGAAGCAGAGGAGCTCGTGCCGGACGGCGAGGTTCCGCAGGTGCAGCAATCCCAGAATGTGTCAGCATTGGAGGACCAAGTGAAGCGGTTGCAACTGGAACTAGCACAGGTGCGATTACAACAGCAGCCCGGTTTGGTTCGACCAGGTGCCGACATAGCTATGACACCTTCGAAGGCACGGCCGTTGTTCAGAGACCCCCAGATTCAACAGCAGATCAACCCTTCAGACTGGGCAAAGCTACAACAACTAGCAGGGCCAGCTCCGACAAGGGGCACTCGAGCAGGTGTAGGACTTGGTCAGCATGTGCCTCCTGCGCCAACACCGGAAAAGGCTCAGAAGGATTCGTTGTTATGGGACCTGGAAAGAGGAGCTGTAGAAGCAACCGAAGTGGAACGGCAATTCAATGTGAGCAGCTTGCAAGGAGGCACGTCAATGGAGCAGTTGCTGATGACTCAAATTCAGCAAAATTCATTGTTGCTTCAGAAGCTGGTGGCAGGGAAGCCTGCCGATCCTTTGATGGCCGCCCTCGCCCCGGACAGCGGGTCCGGAAGCAACTCAGGGGTCAGAGGATGTGTCGCAAGAGAGACATACCTGAAGACCATCCAGGACTTGGTGGGCATTGCAGAGGTGGTCAAGCAGAACGCAATGACGGAATTGGGCATGACAGCAGATCGGGAGGACTCATCAACCATGAGGCGGTTTGTAGAACGGAAGATGGCGCTTGCCGACCATCGCACCTTGGGCTACATAGCGACTCTTGCAGCGGAAGGGTGGGCGATAGCTCACGAGACTTCAAACCTGCCAATGATGGGTTTTCTGTCGAAGCTGCTCATGTTTGTGGAGCAGACGTGTTTGGATCGGGGCCGCACTCAGTTGGGATGGCTGCTGACGGGGTGTGCCGACCCTGCATTCAATCTGCATCACAGCTTGAAGGGCCACAATTCCCTGAGGCCTTTTTCTGCGCTGGCGAGGGCCAGCTGGGTTTCGGCGAACATAGCCTACCTCAAAGATCTAGACTTCTTGGAAGGTCGCATGTCGAGCATCGGCCGCACTGTGAAGCCCATCACCGACGACAGTCCAGATGCATCAGAAGGGCCACCAAAAGCACCAAAACCGAAAAAGAAAGGTCGGGGAAAGGGAAAGGAGCAACAGCCGGACGGCAGCACAGCAGCTTGAAGACCACTATGGAGGGCAGTGGTATGAGCAGTTGCAGTGGCTTGGATGGTAGACGCAAAGTGGTACAGTTTTAACATGATGGTTCAACTTTAGGTTTTTCATCTGATTTTGATAACATAGATCCACCTTGCTGTGATAACCTTCCTGACCTTTCCCAAAATAAGTTGTTTAGTCCTCCTGAATTAATCCTGCAGATTTGCAATAATGTGTTGAAGAGCCACACGGGATTGAGCAGTTTTGCACTATCGTCCTTAAAGCCATTACCCTCCTGTGCCGTGCATGAGAAGGTTACTTCTTCTCAATTGTGGCCTGTGCCCCCACCTAGGTGGCGTTGGTCAGGCTCAACAAACCTCGGAACTCGTCGTCGGAAACGACGAGCTTGGCATCTGGCTCGGCATCGTTTGCTTCAGCTTGTGATAGTTAGCTTGAACTGGGAGACACTCGGTCACCCCATAAAGGCTCCTAAACAGGCCACAGCCGGTTTTCCAATATCAGTACAGCAGCACGAGATTCTCGAACGTCTTGAGGATCAGCTGAACCATTTCATGTCCATCGGTGATTTTGCATCGGATGGTTTGGGGCGAGCTGCAGTCAAGTTCCGAGATTTAATTAATTTGTGTAAGGAATTACCTCGTTGCACTTTTGAGGGTGAGGACCTTGAATCGATAGTTTTTTTCTTTGCATGCTTCTTTTGATCCTTATTGTTCTAAAAGCATCAGACAGACCGTTGATGTGTTGCAGTCTCCACCAGATCATTGTTGTTCGGGAGCCAAAGCTGAAGTGCGTCCCCGTTTGAACGTGGGATCACTGCCAGTGGTTGCCGATAGGGTAAAGTGGGATCATCCACCAAGTTTTAGGGCTGAGGAGTTTCTCGATAATGAACTTGTTAGGGCTGCTTTCCTTGATCCCGAAGTTTTACGTATGCCTGAAGCTTTGTGGCCAAAGAAAACTCCTGCAAGAGTTCAGTGTTCCAGAGAGGAGCTCCTAGCACTAGCTTCTCGGTGGGATGCCCTAGGAGCATGCACTCTCATCCGAGCATCGGACAAAAACTTTGACGAAGCTGTTGGTCTTTTTGGGGTGCCTAAGGATTCGCAATATGACCGTCTTATTGTAAATCCCACTGTGATCAATAGCAGAATGTTTAAGGTTTCTGATGCCACCAAATCACTAGCACCCGGGGCTATGCTAGGCTTGTTGTCCCTTGATGATCACCAATTATGGAGATTCAACGCTGATGATCTCACAGATTATTATTACACCTTTAGAGTAACATCCTCACGTGCTGCTAGAAATGCCATTCGCATGAAATTTCATAGCTCTGAGGTTGCTCACTTTAAATCGTATAAACCTGAATGGGATGGCGAAGAATTGCTGGTGTGTTTATCCACGTTAGCAATGGGGGATTCGTTAGCAGTTGAAGTGGCACAACAATCGCATGGTAATGTGCTTAGAAAAATGTGTGGGGCTATGAAACCTCATGAAGTTCTTCGTTACAGAGCACCGTGTCCCAGATCCGATTTTGTTGAGCTACTCGCTATTGATGACCATGTTGGTTTGCAGAGACTTCCAATTGACGAATACCCCAACTGCCCAAAGCTTAGAGACACTGAAGTTTTTGGGGCTAGTGAAATTGCCTATAAGCAAGTGGGACTAATCCAACACGAAAAGAAAAGAAAGCGAAATTTGACACAGGGAACCATCCTTGGAGCCGATTTTGACGGTAAAAAGGGTAGAGTCATGGCCCCTAGAGATAGGATCATGATACTCGGTGTTGTTTCCGGTTGGGTTGCTCAAAATGGTACTTGCACTCCACATGTGCTATCTATGATCTTAGGTTGTTGGATACATGTTCTGCTGTTCCGTCGTTCATTGTTTGCACTCGTCGATGCATTGTTCAAGGAAGGAAAGAGCAGCAGTAAGCATGAGGTGTTTTGTTTAAGCAGACAAGCTCGCAATGAACTTCTGCTTCTCAGCGTGTTAGGCAGTGTTTCTCATGCCGACTTGCGGTGCAAGTATCATGATAAGATATACTGTACTGATGCTAGTCCCTGGGGAGCAGCTGTGGTTGCAGCTCCTATAGAGCCAAATGTCACACGTGAACTTTGGAGACATTGTGAACAGAAAGATTATTATACCAGATTGCAAAGTCCAGCATCAGCCTACCTTAGTGAAAGCGGCCTTCCTTCTGAATTTGTTGAATCACTCGCACCGGAGCCAGTCGATAATAGCCATGGTGACATTTTCGAGCCAGTTGCACGTTCTTTGAGCGAAGGCATCCTTTTCGATTGTGTTGAGCTGTTTCGTGGAACCGGTGCCTGGTCACGTCCAAATTTCATGAGGAAGCCGGCCTTTGTTTGCATGATGGGTTTGATATAGATGGACGTAGGCTTAAAATAGGTGATCTGTTGGATGATAACATTTTTAGAGAAGTTTGTAGTCTGGCTATTCGAGGTGTTGTGCAAGAATGGCATTGTGGCTTGCCGTGCTTGAGTTTTGGCACCTTACGCAGGCCTCAAGTCCGTTCGGTTGAGTTTCCGTTCGGTTTCAATTGTCACGACCCTTTCACAGCCATGCATAACAAGCTTGCTATTCGATCAGCCATCATCCCTATTTTAGCAGTAAAGGGAGGCCAATTCATCAGTGTTGAGCAACCGGGCAGTTCAAGGCTTTTTCTCCTTGATCTGTATAAAGTGCTTATCATATTAGGTTGTGTCATTTCCAAGTTTGCTTTTTGCGCTCATGGAAGTGGTTTTAATAAGAGATTAAAATGGTTGCACAATAAACCTTGGTTGGTGCCGTTAGAATCTAAGTGTACTTGTGCCGGACCAGAATGTCATTTTCGCATTGAAGGCACATTCACCCGTGAGTCTATTGCCCGCTTTGAAAAGTTGTGCAGCCCGAATTGTGAGGCAGTATATGGATGCCACCCGAAGCCGGGTCAGCGGGTTTCTTCGTTTTCGGCTGCATACCCCAGAAGCTTGATGCAGTCTATGGCTGCAGGAGCCGTTGCAGCACGCAGTTCATCCATAGCAGTGATTCCTTTCAGCAAACGCTTGGATAGTTATAAGATGGTGGGATTGGACGCCGAAGGCAGCATTCCATGGCCTTCGGGGGAAACCAGCTACCCGAGTCGGCAGTGGCATGAGGATCCAGAGTGGATCTCAGAGCTATGCGAAAACTTACCCTTCAAGGAATTGTTTCGTTACCAATTTGTTCGACCTGGCCATATAAACGTAAATGAGGCTCGGACCTATAAAACCTGGTTGAAAAGCATGGCAAAGAGTCATCCTGACACTCGTTTTGTAGGAATTCTTGATAGCAGAGTAACTTTGGGGGCTGCAGCGAAAGGTAGGTTAGCATCCTTTACCATCAGTCGTGTGCTCCAAGGCACCTTAGGTTATGTGATAGGCGGGGGATTTTACCCTGATGGCCTTCATTGTTATTCGCATCATAATAGAGCAGATGAGCCAACCAGGGGAAAAGCTGTTCGTGGACCAACTAAGGAGAAACCAAAGTGGCTGACGGAGCTTGGAGCAGACAGGCCTCAGATGTTTGATGCCGTGGTTAGCTCTGCAAGAATTGGTAAGCTGGCTGCTCGCTGGCTTAGATTTTTGCTGCTTCTTGGTGGCGACATAGAGCGCAATCCTGGCCCAGAGCGGAAACCTAGAGGAGTTTTTGATCTGCGTGTGGGGTTTGAGAGTCACACCGCTGCCACTATGGATAGATATCTAGCCGCTTTTACTGCTTGGGTGGAAGAGCACATTGGTTTGCAGTGGGACAAGCTGGTTCTTGATGCGCAAGCCCTAGCTACAGCATTGAGAGGCTATGGCATTCACTGCTTCGAAATGGGATTGCCTCCGTACATGTTTGTCTACAGCATTACAGCGGTGCAAGATCAGTTCCCGTTGGTCAAAAGTTTTAGCAATATCGCATGGCAAGTCGATAAGAAGTGGCAGCAGTTTGAGCCGGGCATTTGCCGGCCAGTGCTCCCTAGCATTGTTATCCGTGCGCTGATTTGTTTCAGTACTCTGTGGGGCTGGCATTCGTTAACTGGTATTGTGATGCTTGGTTTTGGCGCGATGCTGCATCCATCGGAGATGTTGGGGCTCACTCGGCGGGATTTAGTTTTCCCTCGTGACTTGGGGTTTGACAATTCATCCTTCTACATCCACTTGAGAAATCCAAAGACCAGTCGGTTCGCACGACAACAACATGGACGAATCGACGACCCAATAATCATTGCAGTGGCTGAACGCTTGTTTGGTTCGATAGGGCTTGACGAGCGTCTCTTCAAAGCTTCAATGGGGGTTTTTCGAAAACAATGGAATTTGCTTCTTGACCGTTTGGGCATACCATATCGCAAGGTGGAACAAGGCGCAACACCTGCAGTTCTTCGTGGCAGCGGTGTAACACACCTTTACACAGGGTGCGAGGACATCGCATGGATTGCTTGGAGGGGCAGGTGGGCTCGTACACGAACGTTAGAGTTTTACCTATAAGAGGTTGGTGCCCAGACTTTGATTTATCAGCTACATCCATTTTCGAGAGCCAAAGTTCTGTTCTTAGAGCAATTTGTATTTGCGGTCCTTTGTCGATAGTTAGACTTGCAGTGCAGTATCTGAGAGACGGAATGGGTCAAGGTTTTTGATTGGTGGCTTTTGATTTTCATTCATGCACAAAAGAACTGTAAGGATGTGGAATTTTGGTCTGGCAGAAATTTATGCCCATTATCGAGAAAGTACCTGGGAAATCTTGAATGCTGCAGGAGGAAAAGATGCCACCTTATCTTTGATGACGCCCTCACATTCATGCTCAAGAGATCTTTCTTTTAGCCCAATCCCGCCCGCCCGGAATGGGTCGAGGTTTTTTGATTGGTGGCTTTTGATTTTCATTCATACACAAAAAAAAACTGTGTGGATGTGGAAGTTTGGTGTGGCNTAAAAATTATTAGACCTCCAAGAATTTTAATTATGCTTTATTTTTCAAATCTAAATTCATTCGGCATATTATACTTTTATATATATATATATAAATCTACTATATATATAATTTCTATTTAAATAAAATAATTTTTATTTATTATTATTATTATTTATAAATTTAATATAATTATTAAATATATTTATATTTTTTTTTTATTTTTTTTTAAATATATTCTTTAATATTTATAAAGATATATAAATAAAAATATATAAAAAATATAATTTTTATTTTTATTTTTATCTTTTTAACTTATCTATTTTTATTTTTTTATCCTTTATTATTATTATAATCTTCAAATTTATTATTATTCCTATTTTCAATTTTATTATTTTATATTTTTTTTTTCCTTATTATTAATATTAAAATATATTGCGATTAGGATAATTCCCACAAAAATCTCCCAAAAATACGAAAAAATCACAAAAAAATCGCCAAAATGGAGAGGTCAAATAATTGGCAAAATAAATTCAATTCAAATTTTATTTACCAGGAATTCTATAATTTTAAATTATAATCTTAATTCAAATAATACTTTTACCAAATTCCCTAGATTGTCCAGATTTTATTCATTATTCATACCTGGTGGAGTGCAATATTCTTGAAGGTCTTTTTTCCGGTGTCCGACGATATACTGCAATGGAGGCTGCGATCCACGACACCTGCCATCGCAGGAGTCTGTTGAAAACAGTCTTTCCTTTTTCCCAAAAGTCTGGGACTGGACCTCTGAAGCTTTTCTCAAAGCCGCTGTTGCAGCGACATCTTGTCTGAAGCCCAAAGCCTGACAGGCTGTTTACTATGACTTGTGCAATGTTTCTCGATGCTCAGTAGCTAGATTGGTGCCTCCACTCGTTTCTTTGACTCTTCCAGCTCCTGCAGGCTATTCACTACAAAGACAAATTTGAAAACAACGCATAATCCAAAAAATCGTGGAAATAAACTCCGACGCCGCTTGGGAATACCTGCTCTCCCTTTCCATAGCTTGAAGGAGATTGACGCAGCTGACATGGTGGGGGCGGGGATTTCTTCTAGGGCTGTTGCCGTGCACTGTGGGATGGAACAAGGAGACGCGGCGCTGCTACTTTGAAGAAGGAACTTGAAGAATAAGAAACCCGCAGCATCATGCTAATCAGAGCGCAAGTTGGCAAACTACTACAAATATCCACAAATTTCATAGAGATTCCAAACCCCTATCAGCTGGCCTGACAATTTACATGACCTTCGCCCTCAATGCCTGGAGGTGCCCATGACCTTGGCAAAACATGCAAACAATTTTGCATACCAAGTGATTAACCGGCCTAAAGCAGCGAAAACATGCGAAAACTATCTTCAGCGCTTTCGTGGTCTTAGATCATATATATGATTAGATCGAGAGTCTACAGAAACACCAGTCACGAGGCAAAAAAAATGTGCCTCAGGCAGCTGGCGGAATGAAATCCACCGAGTTAATATTGCTTTCAAGTCTCAGGTGTAGCTATGCACTATCATTGCAACTGCTGCTGTAGATAACTTTGAAGATTAGAGATGTACCATGCTGTACCTCATCCTGCACAAAGTCTGGGCTTCCTGCAAAACGAGCCCTTCTGATGCATGACTGCCTTGGTTTCTTACTATGAAACCAACATCTGCTATGATCTGGTGACTCATCTGGCTGACCAGCTCAAGAATGCTACAACTTTCCATTGTTTGCTATTCCCTCATAAAGTTCAGCTGAGCTAATCCATTAGTCTGCAATACAGTAACAATCCACGTGAGCATTGTCAAAAACATACAAACGTCCCTCAGCATGATATATCACAATACGTCAGGTGACAATGATTCCGACAGGGCCAGTAGAAGGCTGTATGTAAACCAACCAAGACGTTTTTGCAGCTGACCCTGGCTGCTTAAAAAAAAAACACCAGCCATCCCCTGCCTAGGTTTTGCAGAAATTGGCTCTCATGTTCTGGTGGGATGTGTTCCGCCACCTCCGTGACTCTTTGCCGACCATGAAATACAAACTCAACGAAAACTCCATTAGGTCATTTAGATTACATTTAGGAGCCACTTTCAAAGAGTATGAACTCTGAAAGTGGACATACAGTACTTTCCTCTACTGGACACCGGACATTGATGTCTATTGAAAATTGTGTCTATTCACACTCCAGAACTCAAATTCCAGCTTGTCTTTCTGAAATTTCAAGATCAAGGTAGTTCATGAACTTCAAGTAGAATGAAATACAAAGAGCCTTGAGGTTTTGGAAACACGCAGCGTCACTGGGCATTTTAAGACCTTCTTGAACAAGCTGGGTCAGGAACTGGAAAACTTGAAAGTTGCACCTCCAAACAAAGAACCCAGTTGAAAGGTTCAGGATGCCAATCCTTAAGAGATCAGCAACTAGTTGGATTTGTAACGAAGTTCTGCAAATACAATCAACACAGGTATGAAGAATGAAAGCAACAAAAAACAGAAAAAGAAATTCATCTAGAGTCTAGAGCACCAAAGGCAGTACAACTTCCGTACTGAGGATGTCGCTATGTGTAGCTTCTCTGCTAAGTCCACCTGGTATGCAATCGCTTCATGACAAACATGAGCAAAAGCTAATCTTGAATTAGCAGGTAAATGTCTGTACTCCATCAGTATCGCGCCAAACCCGTGAACGCTGAGGGATCAACCTGGGTGACAGCACCCTCTGTGATCTCTGTAACTCCCGTGACGCCGTCAAAGGCGTATGCAGTGACCCAGCCCGTATCATTCAGCCACCTGGAGCACATTTGAGCGTTGTTCAAAACTGTGTGTCACGGCCTTATAGTCACTATTCGCTTTCGCATGGGCTTTCGCAATGCTTTAGCCGTATTTCGTGTAGACATATAGATTTGGGAGTTAAAGGTCTTGCATTAGGTGAAGACTGAGGGCTAATAGGTTGCGATATTCACACTCGGCTTTCGCGAACCTTTCGCGAGCTTTCGCCTAGCTTTCGCCTATTTTCGGTATTTTTTCCGTAATAAAATGTGGAAATCATTAACTGCTGCCAGTTTGAATTTTGCCCATTGGTCCCAAACTGGATGCAGGTTTGCACTGTGTATTTATTGTCTCACATTCTGCCTTTTGCGTCTTTATTCTATGTCTTTCGCGGAGCTTTCGGGACGGACCACATTGGTGAAGGCTTCGCCAAGCTTTCGCGCCCTGCGTTTTCACCTTCCTCAAAGTTCCACTTTAACTCCCAAGTTAAGTCTTACATGAGGAGTTTTGAACGCTGCTCATCTGCGAAGCTCATATGTCCATTCACATTGTTGCTTGATTTGGAGTGCACACGGTTCAGCTGAAGTAGCCAAGGAACATCTTCCCATTTGAGTAAAGAGCTAAAGTATCTCATTTTGAAAGCACATGATGCTTTTATTTTAGTGCATTGAAAGTAAGGAGGGTCCATCTGGAGCAGGCGCAAAGCCGTTGCAATTCTTCCAATACCATCCAATACCAGGATCTGGTTTGCCTTTTTGAACAACTTCTTCACAGCACAGCACACACCACTAAATCCAAAAACAAAAAACTAAGGAACTAGCATCCATGCTGTGCACAAATGATCATGTTTCTCCTGTCTAAGGTATTGTGATTTGTGGATTATTGATGATCACTGTGGATGATATGCCCATAGTCTGCACCAACACCGGAGCGGCAAAGCTCTGCGGCTCTGCCTGGAGTACTGACCATCCAGTGCTCCAAAGTCACCAAGCGTGGCATCTTGTGGCAAAAGTCGCAGCCTTGTCTTGTCGTGTGACCACCAACGCGAGTTGGGGCAGAAAAAAAGGGCAACGCCACGTGTGCTGAAGTGATCACGATTACTATGCCACAAAGGAAGGAAACAGAGATTAAAACTATCGCATGTTGCTTGATGTTGGTTGATATTGGTTGAAAGCCCGTTTACTACAACTGACATGGTCTCTGAATCAAACCACAACATGATAAGGAACGACATTTTCACTGTTTAGTACCATCTGGCTTCCCTACTGTCAACATACCACAGAAAAAAATCAAGTTATTCCACGAGCTCGCAGTAACCCCAGAATGATTTAAGAAGGCACCCCACATGATCCCCATATCTCTTTCCACTATCCTTACTTGCTTCGCAACTCGAACATCTCCTTGTTGTTTGATTTAAAGCGCCCCAGACACTCATTTGGTCTGGACACAACAATACAACAACTTTCACGACTGGAAGTATGCTGGCAAATGTCTATATACTTTAAAATGTCCCTCTCCCTTTTTATCACTCTCTTTCGACTAAATTCTGCGAGCGTGTATCATTGGGCATGATGGAACGGATGCTGCAACAATTGAGCCACGAAAAAACCCTCTTACTTTCCATTATACTGGTTGTTTTTATAGGGATCCTTATGATGCTTAATTTTCATTATAATCCCTATATAACTCGGTAATCTAATCGCCTTTATACCCGAAACAGCCAGGGTTTTCTTATTGCTCAATTCTCGTCAAAGCTGGTTTCCAGTGCCCACTCTCAATATGTTGTGTTGAAATGAACAAGCAGGCAGTAAACCTGTAGACAACTCTTGTGGGCCATCTGTGCAGTGCCACATCAAACACCTTTGCAAATGCCTTTGCCACATCAAACATCTTTGCACTGTCTACTGGCTGAGCACCTTGCAAATAGCGCAGTAGCCCTTTGTCCAGGATGGCTGACCTGTCTGAGGATGATGAAAAGTTGTTCAATGAAAATAACTGTGCCAAAGGAAGAGCCACTCAAGGGGAAGTTGTTTTCATGGTTTTGCACCATTGCCAGGATCTTGCAAGGGTGCATTTTTAAGTTTTGGGGCGCGCTCGCGCTTGCAGCCAGGCGACTCCGGAAAGAGAGTTCTGTAGATGACAGTGGAGTTCATGAACATCCCGTGCCTCCAAACGCTTTACACTGTTGAAATGGGGCAAAACAAGAGTGAACACGGTGCTGTATTGAGCAGTGCGCAAGTCATAACCCAACTTCACTCGTTCAAAAGTTATCCAGAGACAAATTAAAGACAACGGGCAAGCATGCACATGCACCGATTACCTTCACATCTCATGTGCGCTAAGGATGGCGATGATTTGACGCAAAGCGTTTGTCGGAGCTGAGGAAATTACTCTTGATGCCCCCAAAAGTGCTCTGAGCCTAAGAACGGGAGGAACATGCTGAAAAGTTGTCTCCAAGGATGTGTGTAGTCAATCTTGACATAATAGGTCGGGAGGTCGCAGAAGTCCCTATAATATCTTCCTATCTCAAGTCAATGCTGGCAGCACCAAGGTCTGAGTCTACGTACCTGTACCACTTTACCACACTCATTCAAATTTGGCTCCAGCAGACCCAGCGTCAATGCAACATTCGCCCCTCTAGTGCAAAGGCACTGACGAGGAAGTTCTGCAGGCAGAGCTGCTTGAAGATCTCCAAAAAGAGCCTGCAAAGTGTGGGTTGCTTTTCAGACATTTCACGTGCTTAATATCTCAATTTTCTTCAATGGTGCTTTGGTGTTGGGGGCATGATGGGTGTGAGATTGGAAAATGGAACCTGTAACCTATGAGTCTATGAGATTGAACACCGAGACCTGTCATATTCCTTCCAGCATGCCGCCATCTCTGAGTTTCTGGCATCTGTCTTCTGTAAACATCGCAGCAAGGCCTGAACAATATCAACGAATCCATGAGCAGTCACCAGGTTGGTATGTTATGGTATGTTCATCTCAGCTTGGCCAGTTACTTCTTCTGCCAGTTTTTGAAAAACTCCACAACTCGGCTGAAAGTTGACCAACCTGCAAGTGCTTCGCAGGGCTGACGGTGTTTGAGTACTGGCCAATGTCAAACATCCACCATAGTGTGGAGACCTTGCCACCGTCAACATCTGCCAGCTGTATCCAGCTGTCACATCCGTGCCATCGTTTTACATTTTTCTCTACGCAAATATCTACCACTTTTTTCAGAACCTGAAACACACCCTGCTGTCTTTGCTCTTGCTCAAAGGTAGACGAAGGTAGATCGCTGTTCCCTGCCTGTTGCTGCAGTGCTTGTTGCAACAGCTGCAAAGATTTACCCATCACCAAGCGCACGGAAGACCGGAAACAAGGCCTTGTACCATCTTGTGCCAAGCCATGGGGGCAATAGGGTCCATGAGGCAGGAATCTAAAATGAAGGATTGCTTCACCAGGTCCAAGCTCTTGGAGCAGATTCACCAAAGAGGAAGTCAGAAATATATAGATAAGATAGAAAAAGAATGAAAAAGATAGAAAAAGAAAGTATGAAAAGAGCACACCCTGCACCCCTACGAAAACAGCATGGGACTGTGCTACGCATTCTTTGCAAGTATTTTGCATACACAGGCTCTGTGCAGCATGCCTGTGAACCATCGAAGCTAGTCCCAGCAGCTGAACTGCCTTCAATGAAAGCCTCACAAAAATATGGCAAGGTTAGAACAATGTGAGACCTAAGGGAATGCAATATGCCCAAACAGGCCACTCAGATTTTTGGTCTGAGAATTGGTGTTCACTTTTGACTGGGTCCCAAACTGCAATGCCGAAACCACGTTTGGAAACAGCTGGCCATAGACTGAGAGCAAGGTAAGGACAAAATGACAAATTTAATGAGGATGGATGGATAGATATGGAGAACAAATGAACATACTATGAAGATATGATAGACATTAGAAAGACCTTGGAATGCACATTTGACCACAGTTGAGACACCTGGACCAGTCTCTTCGTCCTCCTTCATCTGCTCCAACTGCTGCAAGAGCCACGGGATGCCTCCAGCTGAACAAAATGCGTCAGGACAAGCACATATGGGGTCGTTTACAATGGCTCTACGGGCATTTTATGACCGAACTATGTTTCTAAACCTCTCTCAGTAATCTGACATTTGAGGTCCCTAAAACCAACATGTCGTCTTGCACTCACACATGCCAACTCCTCGACCATTCCAAACTTCCTAAAGGGGCTAAATATAAAAAACATAAAGCGCAAGTTGATATTCTCACCAGCAACATGCGGAGACTTGTTCTGCCGCCGTTGTTGGGAACCTCCTGCAAAGTTTCCTTTTCCCCCAAGACTTTTTTGGAACTTAACTTGTATCCCTCTGTGCAATGCAAGCCCAAACACTGGCACTACCCCCCCAAAAGGCTTCCCCAAACACTGTACAAGCCTTTTATGGACTGTCACCCAATGGGATTTGCTGGCAAAACAAACTTGCAAACTTCACTGCGCTATTATCATTTTGCCATATCATACACTTTCATAGTCTCTCACTGTTTTGCATATCTGAGGAGAGTGCTGTCAACGAACTCTTGAAGGGCCTAAGTTGGATGCATGCTGTAACATTGACATTGAATAATACTATATAGAATCTATTCAAACCCATCCATTAGGAACATACCCGTACCTGCTTTTGCTACTGTATGGGGCCCTACATCTGGAGGCAAACCATGCCATCGTAAGAGCTAGGTTAGTATCTTGAAAATATTGGTTGAAGGAATCCCCACACCAAAAAGATGCTCGCTTTCTTGCATGATTTGTTTTTGGACAATTTTGCTCACCTATGTAGTTCAACAACCAAAATGCATTTTAAAACTTCAGAAGAAAACGCCCTGGGTGGCTGCTTGAAGTACAAGCGTGGGTGAATTCGCAGAGTCTTTGAGTACAGTCGCGGGACGTCAAGGGCATTTTGACTACATTTAAACATAACAGATCACAAAAGAATACTGGACTAAAGAATTGTCTCACGGAAGTTGAGTGGATTATTTGACTTCGCACTCTGATGAAATTTCAAGGGCACACTGAGCATCGCACTTTTCCAACTTCGAAGCTCGAGGTATCGACCAAACGTAAGACCTTAAACAAATTTAAACAAGGCAACCACCGTCCCTCTGAAATGGGAAAAGTGTGCTTGCTCTTTCATGGCATGCCATGAATTGATGATGAAGACTTTACACTAGTTTTCGTTTTCTCTAACAGCTCTCTTACATATGCGCACGCGAACACAAAAGCACGTGCAAAATGGATGATTGCATAGTGTCTATGCGTGGGATCGCACGGGCATGATGGATCTGCGAGTGATTCACCAAACGACCTATACACATATACACCGTGTAGAAGTATGCTGCCAACAAAAATGACTCAATCTATCTCAAAAGAAATTGCATACTTTTGCAGCTTTGCCTTGTACAAAACTGCAGCTAGATTCTTGTTCCTCCGTTACTCATGAACACCACAAAGATCTGACTTTGGGCATTCAAGCTGCCCCATGGACTTCACCGCAGTTGTGGCCCACAGTGGACAGCACCTACGAGTACCACATGCTATTGTGAAACAGTTGATTTCGCAAACGTCAACTTCTCTCTCAGAAGAATTGACTTTGATTGTTTTAGGTTGATGATAAGTCACTAGCCTTGCATGTTTGCGACATAGCAGGTCAAAATACAAAATATGCAATAACTTTGCACTGAAAACAGTGATCCGCAGAGTTTTGCATTCATGCCCAAAAAATATTGAAGATTCCCAAGACCTGCGCATCTACATCGTCTTGACCTAGGTTCGATAAGACTTCAAAAAGACTGGCGGAGGGGATTGCAGTGGGATTGTGAACGTTGAGAAAGTTAAGAACAAACTAATGGCACGAAGGTGTCAATCCAACTAAGAATTTGAGGGAAGGAAAGGAAAAAGACAACTGGGGTACTTGATGGTAATTGTCATGTGGATGAGAATGTGTGCAATCTGAGCAGGCCACTCCAAGGCTCCAACGCCTGGGCCTGCACATAGCTATAGCTGATTGGAGGGATGCTATTGAAAAATTGCAGTGAAGATTGAAAAGACAAGCTTTTTTGGATCTTTTTGGTATGGATTCCATGAACTCAGGACATGTTGCACACACTGCCACCAAATCCGATCTACATATTGATTGATTTTGTTTTGCATGTCTGGGGTCCGCAAGCACATGCGCTTTTTTCAGCGGCTGTGGCAAAAGCCCTCGTCTTCCGCCTCTTGTTGACCCATTCAGATTCTCTACGTCTGTCTCGAGAGTTCTGATGCAGCAGGCTCAGCGAATCCAGTAATCATTAAATCCCCTCTAATTTTCAGACCTTCACATGTTTTTTGATGCTTCAGCTTCCGGCTGAGTCTGTGCCATGCTGTGCTGTACAGTATTCCCGCAGGGACGTCGTGCATAGTGATCTGGTCTGCTTCGAGTATAATAAACACATCACAACGCAAAAAGAAGTTTAAGAATCACTCAAGCTACAAGTTACTCGTCGCGCCAAGATAAATTTTGAAGTGAAACTGCATGGTGTACATCCATGAGCGTGCTCATGGTTGGCAGTGACTTTGTGTTCTGCCGCGAAACCAGACATGCGGTTACAAGGCATCAACTGTACATACCCAAGGTAAACTAACATCTGAGAAGCAAGACTGACAGGTTACCAGCTGACCAGCAAAGACCAAAAAGGGTGGCAAATGAATTTTGATTCATGCCTATCTAGACCAACAACAAAAACAACTTACACAACTGTGTCAAAGTGAGCTACAAATGCTTCGCATACATCATTTTTAGAACCTCAGCTTTAAGTAACCCAACGTCCCATTCTTTTGCTACATCCTGCTATCATTTCTGGATCATCCGGAAGAAAGCTGTCGATTTGTCAATTTGCAAATTTCCGAACCGATTGAAATTTCAGGCACTAAGCACTCCTGGCTCAAACTCAAAGATAAACCTTGCATGGAAAAGAATTCCTGAAGCAAGAACAGGAGCACCAGTTGTGCTTTTTCCAATACTGTAGCTGCAAACGTTGATGTAAGAGTTTGTAGACATCTATTGATGATACTGATGTTAAATGTTCAATGAAAGAGACGAGACATCTCTCGTATAGCTGAAGTAGACTCTGGACCGGCAGCTGGTATGATTGACGGTCTCCCTCGTGCTTTGAAGTACTATGAGTCATGAAAATTTGACAAATGTGGAAAACAGCAATCAGCAGTATGCGTCTCTGTGAAGGTAATTGTACATGAAATGTGAGCTTGGTAATGTCGGTAATGTACAGTATACAATACATTGCAAATGTATACAAAATGCAGCAGCTTCTTGTAGATTGGAACGACCCAAAAAACTCTCTCACTTAAAGCAAAAATTAGACCAAAGGAGCCACCTTAAGGCTTGGTGTTCAACAATGGTCGCTTGGCGAGGGAAGGTGTGAATAGCTTAGTCCCTCACCAAGGGCTTTAAAAAGGGGCCAACAGTCTGGCTACTAGGTGTGGCAGATTGTGGCAGTGGCAGCAAAAGTCTTTTGATGAGCAAAGCTGTTGATTGGGACTGCCAAGGATTCTTTAGGTAGTTGGCCTGCAGCCATTCGCCACCATTGAAAACAATTTCCCGCCGCTGGTCCCAGAGCTATCAGTGGCTGTGGCCCTTACGCAAATCCGCATTGACCTCGCCACTGACACTGAAGACGGGAAGAAAAAATTAAGGTTTGGCCGACTCTGATTCCCAACTTCCCCAAACTGTTGTGCATGCCCGTGCCAATGCGTATTTCTGAAGCGTAAAGCATGTCTACCAGGGTTGGGGGATGAAGGGCAAAGCATGTTAACCAGGGCTGGGAACTTTGCCAGATTATATCGTGCCACGGTCAAATTTTTCATTTGCAAAGCTGTGTTCTCCAGGGGCTCCATGAAAAACTTCTCATTGGATGCGACGTCTGCCCAAGTGCCTCTTAAGACTGCCTGATGAATGCATCCCAGCAAACCTCGATCGCAGGAGCACTCCTCAGTTGTGGGTTTTACCCAAGGCCATGCAATGAAGCTGAACTCTGCAAGCCAACAAGCCGCCATTCTGATTGTTTGCCCCGAGTCTATTGATTCTACAGTATCTACCCTTGTCTCAAAGGAGCAGTGGTTGGCCAACCTTCAGCTACAGTAACAAATATCTCCTCTTCATTTTGACGCCATCGCTTTTTGGGATTCAAACAGATTTAACGTCTTATGTTCACATCATTTTGCAATTTCTATATCATTCCCCGGATAAAGAGAGCAATAGCGGCTCTTACTTCCAATGGTAGGGGGCCATGGTTGCCATGGTGGTTTCGCCAGGTGAAACTGCCAAGTCACTGTGCTCGCAGCTGTGAGCTCCTCTGGCATTTGGAGGTAAAAATCTTAGCACTTGGGGAATGCAGGAGCAGAAGCTGAAATGATGCAGCATCAAATCAACTCTTGTGAGAGCAAGCCAGCGATTGAATCTCAGTCCTTCTGCTATGCCACCGAATTTCCTGGCATCTCTCCTGAATGCTTCTCACATGTTGCTGCATGATGTTGCAAATGCATCATTTTTTCCCAATGCTGCGAACTAAAAACAAAAAGTGTCTGCCAGCGCTGTATGATTCCAAATCACAAAGCTCTTGCCCCCCAAAAAGCTCACAGCGTCTATATGGGTCTATATATGTTTCAATAATTTCATTTCTTCCTCAAATGCTTGATCACAAGATACAAAAGCTGCAGTTTTGGAGAGAAATTACAAACATTGCATCCTTGATTCATGATGATGACAAATCGTCAAGCAGCTACTGTACAACAAGGACTCTCAGCTTCCCAAAGCCTGCGGAAACATAGCTGTCCCTTCAGATTTCCAAGTTGATGCACTATGATACAACGATTGCAACACCATGCTACTCTAATCAATTGATGCTGCCCCTGCCATGAATGCTGCAAGAAGGCTGGTTGCAGGCGAACTTGTAGGCAGCCAAACATACTCAGAAGGGCACGAAGGCCTTAGCTTGTGTGGACATGGCCATCTTGAACACCATCGACGCTTTTAGTACATCAGCGACCTGTGCTATGTGGAATTCCTTCGCTGAATGCACAAGTCCTCTCAATCTCATGAATATTTTCACATATTTTTTTTTGCAAACTCCAGCCTTCCCTGCCATATCACTTGGCCCAAAAGGATCCAAAAGGGTGTTTGCTACTCTGACACTGCATGAATCTAGCCAAGCCACGTGCCAGTGCTCTCCTGCTTGCAGACGGCTTACAATAGGAGTCAGCGTCGTTGTCAAACTCCTGGCATTTTCACTCGGGCTTCAGCGACAAAACCACAAATTTTTTGTCCAAAGGAATTGACCTCGTGCCACCACTCTCGAAGCACGACACCAAAACCACGACATGATTGGATATTCAAAGGCGCCCTTCTGCGTCTACATGAAGCCAACACTTGCAAAGACAAAGTGGTGGAAGAACCAACCGAAAAGGAGCTCTTTGCGGACACTAGCACAACTTCTGCGCACTTGAGTTGCTCGTTGATGTGGTGATGGAATTGTTTTAGTCCAATTTGTGAGTGCGAACTTCACCTTTAAACTTTGACTCGTTTTCCAGCCTGCACTTTTTCAATGCAGTTCACCGTAACCTGCGCGTTGAAACGCACCCGCCTGGCAGGTGTTCCATTTACAAGCAAAACTTTTTGGAAGAACTTCTCCCACCTTCTCACTGGTGAGTCGCTCTCATCTAGCAGGCAGCATTGGCCCTGGCAGCATGAAACGGAACAGCTTGATACATTACAACAACGAGGTGTTTTTTGTGATAAGCAAGGCTCAATTTTTGTATCGTTTCGTTTCGCATGTGATCCAAAGTGGTGCCTTAAGGATGCTGGCAGGTAGTGTCTTGGCCTTTCTGCAAGACCGCGGCGCATTGCACATGGCGAGCCTGGTTACAGCTCTGCAAAAGTCACAAGGCATAATTCTTAAACAATCCTATTAATCCTATTCCATCATTTCCATCCTTTTCTGTTTCTTCCAGCGGAGTTTTCAATGCATCTGTAGCTCAATTGGCAGAACTCCTTGGTCTATGTATTTGTCTACTTGGTATCAATTTGTGTCCATGTGCTGATCGATCAACAGCTAAATCTGGTGGAAGTAGTGCAGTGGAGGCATTGGAAGTAATTCGCTTGGAAAACACAACGTCCGATGCATGGCTGAGGCCGAAACTTGTCTCGACCAAATGAAAGCTTTGTACGTTTTGAACCAAACGGGCGACGGACGGGATTGAGAAACAAAGAAGGATTCAAACCTACGAAACTCGCTTAATGAACAAGAAGGGCAATAATATGCAAGCGTGAAATCTGTAAAATCACTACATGAGAGCAAATGGTAGGCCTGGTAGGGAACCGTTGCAACTTTAGCGGGAACTATCATCCGATGCTGCAGAAGTACTGGATCATTCTAAAATCCTCATAAACGCCTTCCTCTTAAAAAGCAGATTCCTGAATGTTAGTGGGTTGCAAGGGCGTTTGCGGAGCTCATCATTGTTGGACTGTAACCACATCCCCGAAACCCCACCAGCCTTGAGCACAATCGAAACTAGCAAAAGCAAAGCATGGCGCTTGCTCATCAGAGTGAGTACTGCTGAAGATCGGGAAATCTGAAGCTGTTGAATTTTGACAGTTTGCATTTGTATGCTTGATCAAGGACACAGTTGTCCTAGACACCCAAAAAAGCACATAAAAAAGAGAAGAAACAAAACACAGTTGTGAATTGTTCGATGAATGATTAATGAATGGAATCCTTCAAGACACAGAATGGAATAACTTCACAATCTTAACAAATTCAAATAGACCCTCAAACATCTCAAAACTGACAACAAGTGCCGATGCAGGCTCTGTTTGCATACCCTGTATGCTCACAAATTAGTTGCAAGGTACAGTAAGTAGCTGAGCTATGCGCTTCCATGGGAGTAATTCAGTTGAGCCTTCGAAAACTGACAAAATATCAGCAGTGGTGTATATGATCAACAAATTATATCAAATAATCAACAACCCATGCCACCGAGTGTACTTGCTGTTGTTCAAAACTATTTCATCTGGGATGGGGGGCAGGGACGGGGTGTGTGACACCATATCATTATATATTGCACATGAAACGCTTGTCGTTGGCCGTTGGGCAAACGTGTGGCTGCAGTTTGAACTTTGTGCACACAACATTGATTTTACTGCACGGCCTGTGTCTTGAAGCTGTCCTTGGTGCTGACTTTGGCAAGTCACATCCGTGGGAACAAGCTTCGCTGTACCAATATACAGCTGCGGTTGACGACATGTAGGTATATGTATGTATGTATATATGCATATATGTATATATGTATATATGTATATGTGTATATATGTATGTATATATTATATATGTATATTTGTATATATGTATATATGTCTAGCCCCGTGTCATTTTACAGGCAGAAAATCCATATCATATATAAGAGCCACCCCGTTTCTATAGCCGGTAAAAATCCTCAATCGTTTTTTTCAAGTGCTCCCAGAAATTCTATACCTCTGCATTGACCCCCAGGACTCTCTGCAAGTTTCACAAGCGTCATTTCGGAATTTCTCACTAGCTAGATGGACTGCTCAGGCGACCAAGCATGGAAAAACTGCTGAGATACCAAGTGGCTCTCCTGCCAGAACAAAGCAGTGCAAGCACATGCCGCCGAGGCAAAAGCCATGATGATGCCTGACACACTTCGAAGTTTGAAGATCCATCAACTATGCTGTCGTGCAGTCTAGTCGTTGTTCATTCTTCTCTGGGTCCGCGATGGTATCATTCACCCTTTCATACTGTTGACTCCTTTTATGGTGTGCCGGTTGCCTGTTGACCAGCCATGGCGTGCAAAGAGACAAGGCAGGGTGAAGAGACCAACAATCATGGTGAAGTTCGCAACAGTGAAAGTTGCTTCTGCTCCTGTCCTGGGTAAAGATATTCACAACCATACTTGATGACAAGACTGCCTTGACGATGAAACTTTAAAACGATGTAAAATGCATGGAGCAAGCACAACCGGAAATTGCAAGCTTGTGGAGTACTCTGCTAAGGTCACGTCATCAGATTGCTCTCTTCCATCCATGGCCCTACACAAATGCGTCAGTGGAAGTCGACCATGTCGTCCGAAGACCCATCATGTCAAGGCTGATCAACAATACATTTCAATCATATACAACTCATCTTTAATATGTTCATCATGGAGAGACATGCTGTTATCTAGTGTTATGGCTACATCTAGGACCTACTTGATTCTACGAGTATGTATTCGTTTCATGAGTGCAAAACTCAGCCTGTCCATGGCCATGCCGGCCTGATTGCTTCTGTGGGCTTCCCATGGGTGAGAGAAGCGCTCGAGGCATTGGTGCCTTGCCAACCTGCAAGGCTAAAAGGAAAGAAACCCGAGATTGACAAACATTTACATAGATTTTACATTTACATAGATGTACGAGACCCGAAAGGAATTCCAGCTTCAAAGACTTCAAAGTTTGAAGTCTCTGGAGAGCTTGGAGAGTTTTCCAAGGTGGTCTGTGGCCTGCACTTGCTTGTCATCAATGCTGCGAATCAGCTTGTCATCAATGCTGCGAAACAGCTTCTCATCGCCTTCCAGCTTCGGTGCAGAGAAATCCTTTCCCACTTTGCAGATTTCATATGATTTCATGATTTGGCCACAGCTCTGGCAACCTGAACACTGGAATAAGACAGACTGCTACTGCGCTGCTGACTGAACTCAGGGCTTGAGACATTCGTTATTCGTTGACAACAGGGCCCTGGAAGCTACGTTTGCTGACTGAAACATGATTGTTAGAAGGAGACAGTCCATTCCCTCAAACTGTCTACAAATAAATCCTCAAAATGATCTGGGCCGTCCATTTTGAAAAAATATATATCCAAAACGGGTTTTGGCAAACCTTCAGGAAGTGAGGTCCATCCTGGGAAGTTTCTAAGATTGATGTTCTTAACTGCAAACATCGGATACAGTTTCTTTAACCAACCACTAGCATCATGGCATCAAGCTTTTTCTACAAAACGACACTTTTACCAACACGTTTTTTTAGGTTTCAAAGATTGTCACTCTGAGTTTTCACTAAACATCACCAAGTTAGATGAAGGTCCCATTGAGGTATTTGAAGCAGTCGGCTGACATCGATTGTTCAGATCAATAAAAATCATTTCAGGGAGTACGTCACCTCTGATGGCTGAGTTTCCGAGGTCTCAGATGTGGGTGAGCTTGGCACGGCCTTGCAAAAAAGGGCAGTGCGAAGAGGTGGTGTTTCCTCAAATGGTGGTTCCAAAATGATTGTGAATGTACACAGCTTTTCTGTGCTCCCAGTCTTATACGAAGGACAATTGCATAGGAATAAAATCTTCGAGCTTAGACATTACTTAGACGATGAACATGAACATGGAACAACTTCCTAAGAGAGATCTCTTCTTTCTTTTTCTTTTTTCCCTCTCTCTCTCTCTCTATCGATCTTCTGCACTTGAAATCATTACAGCTCGGCTCGGCACAGAGCCTGTGTCGCTTTCAATTTGCCAGTCTTAGCCTCAAATGACCATTGACTTCAGCAAATGCAACAGCGGATCTTGGAATGTGTTTGACTACCTTCTTCACTTCATCATCAGAGCAAAAGAAACTGAAAGGCCAAGCAGCAGCTCTTCTTGCCAATTCACCTCGTTCCTCCAGGAGCTTTCGAAAAGTGTGAGGTTGTGCTGGGGCTGCTGGCAATGCTTGGAAGAGATGCAGCCACCTCACCAGCCCAAGTGCCCACTGAAGCAACAAAAAGTCACTGGAAAGCAAAAAGAGTGGAGTCGAGAGAAATGCTCTGGTGGGCAATGTGATTTTTGCCCGTGCTTTCTGCAGGTGGTGAGATACTGACTCTGGATGCATCATCAAATTGAAGCGAACTGCTTTGCGCAAACAGCTTGAACACTCCAGGCCTCCCTCCGCGGAAGTAGCACCACCTGAGGCAAGCGCAGAGTTTGAGTGGTACATTTCCAAGGCATGCAGAGGTTTCGTCATGTTCATTCCAATCTAAGTCTAGCCCAATCCATGCAAGCATTTGACTTGCCCAAAAAGACTTTACTAATTGACTAAGCGAGGGGCAACAAGATCAAAAAGCATCACTGAGGGCTCAGTCACAAGCTGCTCACGTGATTTCAGCCATCATCTATAGAAACTCTTGACAAATTGTGATAATTTCATGAAAAATCGACTAAATGATTTGAAAAAATATGAACATGCAATACAAATCAATACATGAACAATCATGAATGATCAACCTCCATCCACCTCATCACAACTTGTGAAGGCTGCCAAGGTGCAGGAGAAAGTGCTGGACCAAATCCATCTCCAGAACCATCCCAAAACAGCGAACGGAAGTCCAGCACAAAAAGCCACCACCAAAGCTGTGAGAAGGGCTAGCACAAGCTGCACTCTGAAGGGTCCGAAGAGGACTTCATCAACTGCCTGGCAAAACTGGAACATCAACCGACAGACCAAATGACTCAGGCAGTTTGACAATTGGCCAAGTCTACATCTTCCGCAATCATACCCGATAGTAAGTGCTTTGCAATTCTATCTGCATCTTCTATTCAATTATTCTATCGGCATCTTATGATCGCATAGGATAATCATAGTACATCACAACGTGTATTATAGAATCTTATAGTGACTGCTTAAGAGAAGCATGTAGTGCCCTGACGGCTGAACCTAACAACGTATAAAACTACAGTAAACATACTAAAAATCTCGTTTGAGAGCCAAGGAATTTTGGTTTGAGAGCCAAGAATTCGTCGACCGTTTGCCTGTGACAGTCTCCCCATCCTCAAACTGGCAGAAGACGAAGTGGACAGTGGAGCAGCTATGTCGGCAACGACAATTTTGATCTGCAACAAAGGCAAACACTTCTGCAAGAAACTTCTTCGTAAAATTGAATACAAACGCAACGGCCTTGAGAAAACACGGCAGGCCTGTGCTTTTCTAGTAAGGCTCTCGCGAGCAAAAATTTCTCTTCTATTGCCTTGCAAGAACAAAATGTGAAGAATCGCATACCTCATTGGCCTAATGCAGGGTTGGGAATTGTGAAGAGGCTTACCCAGATACTTGAAATAGCATGGAATAGTGGTGACTGTTCCCGTAAACACGTCTGGAAAAGGGCAAAATCTTGGGCACCGTACCCTCTGGCCGCGTCGCAGCTCTATAGCTGTGAACTTCCGAAACCAGTCGTGCTTCTTGCAGAAAGAAAGCTGTTCCAGCTCTGGGATCTGGCAACGGTAATGTGTCGCGCCCTTTGACACCCAAACATCTTACTTGACTGACAGGTTCAAAGTGCTCAGCCAACGAATGACATCAAAATGGAATAAAACAGTCCTCGAGGTACTCAGAAACATCCGTCCACATCGGCTGGATGTCACAAAAGCCTGACACCATTTCTGAGAATCGCAAGGAGCTACAACGCGGTATTCTTGAATGGGCATATGGTGCCGACACAATTTATGATCTTTTGGGTGGATGGACGCCGCACCTTTGGATGACTGAAGGCGGCATTTGGGTGACTGAATGCGGCATTCAATGCTCAGCACCTGAATTTGATTGTTGTTCAAATTGTCTTGTCACAAGCAACTATTTGTTGAAAGGAAATATGTTCAGGTTGGATATTCCTCACCCGCATGAGAGTACGCATACAGATTGAATCCCAACAAAACATCTACAGTAATATAGCAACCTGGCCCCTACAGCAACAACTTTGATTGGACAGCTTACTCTTGCCAGGTGAGGCATGACCCGACAGACAGCAACTTCAAGCTAAAAGCAACCNATTGTCGCCTTGCCATCATCTCATTAAAAAGTCGCAGGTAGCTTACTCTTGCCAGGTGAGGCATGACCCGACAAACAGCAACTTCAAGCTAAAAACACCCACAATCATTTTCACATGTCCATTGCTATATGCAGTCTTCTGAGAATATCCAGCGCCTTCGCAGCAGGTGTCTTAGAAGTAATCTCAACAGGTGTTTCGGCTTTCACCTAGCACAAAATCGGCCCGGTAGCATCAACTGTCATCCTCGTCACTGTCGTCATCGTCATTGTCACCGAATTAGATTTGTCAAAATGAAAAACGGGAGATTCTTTTCCGAGCACCGAAACAAAATGCATCTCAAGTGAAATAAGGTGCCACTCTTGTGTGTTGGTGTATTCATGAAACTGAGACTCTAAATCCAGCCTCTTGTGGCACTGTCCACGCACTTTGTGAATCGGAAGTGACAAGGTGCACCTGTAATCAATGGTTTCAAAAGTCTCTGTATCCGAGTTGGCTCACATGAAGAAAAACAGAACAATTGGGGTCTGAACTCCCAGCTCCAAGTCTATCTCAGATGGTGCTTGATGTCGAGGAGAAGACTTGATGAAAATGAGCCCAACAATCAAAGTGATGGCCTCAAAACACGGTATTGTGGTGCTGCAAGGTGATTTGGAGGCAAGCTGCACTGCACAAAGAGCTTTATGCGAACTCATGGCCAGTTTTAGGTGGGAGAGGTACAGGATGCTATGGAGTTCTTCAGATTTACTTCACCCAAACCTCAGAAAAACAAAAAGGGTTGAATGTGGATCTCGAAGCCGATCAAGTAAGAGGAGTACTGCAAGTAATTCAAAACTTAAATAAACATGACACAACAATGAGAATTCATGATTATGTTATGTGGCTTTAGTTTTGAATTCAAACATGTTTTATCGTTGCTCCAAGCTACTGCAACCACAACTCCAGCCAGGAGGAAATACTGCATGCTTTGAAAGTTGGTTGTAGGGACTCACAACAAAGCACACGACAGACGGTTCAAACATGGAAATGAAAAGGAACATGCAATGTTTTGAACCTGCTAACTATGTGTCCTTGAAGGGAATACTGTCTGATTTGATGCTTTGTAACCCGTATTTTTGACTCTGGACATTGCAAGATGATGAGAGACACACTTTTTTAGTGCGTGCGCTCTCCTGAGCCACACGCGAACATTGTATTCGACTGAAAACAAACTTAAACTGTTCAGCCATGCAATATATAAATGAACATAATATTATAAAAGGCACGCGGTCTGCCAAAATGTTGGTTCTTAGATAAGTTTAGGTGGTAGGGATACAAAGAAAAACAACTCCCGAAAAGCCAACCGCTGTTGTCCCCTAAGAGTTGATACTTGCAAGCGGAATTCTCCGGTTCAACGATTTGGGGGATTTGTTGGTGAGTCATTTTCATATTTTTGATATCTCAAATGTTTCAAACATTTACAACCCAAAAAATGAGATATTTAATTGGTAAAAGGAAGCTTTACAATTTTATATTTTCCAACATCAAAAATTATACCTAAAGAATCAAAGAAGAAATAGACGTAAATAGGGTTGTGGGTCGTTGGACAAGTCTTCGGGATTTTGCAAAAACACGCGCACTCAAACCATACACACCTAATGCATCTGTTCTTGCTCAGTGCATTGAAGGAAAACTGAAAACCCTCTCCAAAAAGGCACAGTTCATCACCTTGATGACACGAAACCTCTGCAGGTTGGTTCTTTTTCTTCGCACTGTGCTTTGTCTGACTCATTTGGGTCTTAGTGCACGCCTCTGGTGTAACACCAAAAAAACACTGACAGCTCCAATGGCCACAATGCCAAGAAGCCCGAGCTTCATTCCTCCGGTTTGCTTTTGCGATCGTGTCTTTGTAGCAGGTCTTGAAGGAGTTGCACTCAACTGTCGACTCCCTAGGCGTACTCCTGGTCTCCACTCAGGTCTTGGGAGGAGCTCAAACCGGGACGCGCTGTCAGTTTCAGTACTTAGGGCGTACTGTGACAACTCTGTGATTATTTTGTCTCTGATGAAATCCGACATCAGCTGAAGCTCCGTGAAATGATCATCAGGTACCTGCTCATCGCCTAGCTCCGAGACATCAGCCTGGATACCGATCAAATACCAAAGCTCCTCGCCTGTCTTTTTGTTTCCTTGATTTGGTCACCGGATACCAAAAGTAATGGATAATTAAAAACAACATATCCCATCAAGCAGTATTCTATCTGGCTTACTAATGTAGTTTGAAGACACAAAATAAAAACTTGGACTATTTTGAGTATGGGTTCGTGCCACTGTAAGACCGCGCACATCCAGTAAATTCAGGAACAGCTCCCCAGACCTCTTTCGGTTTGGAAGAATAGCGGTGAAGGGTGCACCACTTACACTGGCTTCGCGCAAATGTACCAGGTCCTGTATTGGAACGAGAAGTGTTGTGCAAGAGTCTAAGGCAACCAAATGTCATCAGCACAGCTTGGTATGGCATACCAACCAGCCCTGACTTGGTTTTAGTGTAAACAAGTTTCATTGGAAAATAAATGAAACTGCAACCATCTCCGAATTTTACGGAAGGCTTAATCTTCCTCTTCCTTTGCTTTCTTGGGTTACTTTTGTTTCGGTTCATTTTCTTTCATTTCTCGTAACCCCACCTACAGTGGACAATATATTGTCAGGATCCTAGGATTGACTCAATTTCTGCGATTTCCTCAAGAGCATCTCGCTATTGTGCTATGGACAAAGATATTGAGATACTGGTGATATTTGATACAGTACTCGGACTGGGAAGGTACGACTGAAAACATAGATTTCCTACTGGAACTACCAGGCACCTGCGTCTGCTTGCCACGCGTTTCGTAGTGGAAAGCCGAGTTCAAACAAGCTTTTTTTGACAGCAGAATCAAACACATTCAAACACACATGTTGCATCTCCCAATGTACCAGTACAGCCTATACCAAAAACATGTGATAGAGCAACATGAGGCCAAGCGACATTCTGCACAAGTCACTCAAATCCCAGTGGAACACTGACATTCACTCTAGAAGTCATGCGCAGGTCCTAAACCTAGAGTACACCTTCTTGAACAAACATACTGTGTCCACAGTGGGTATAACACACACAGGATAGAAATACTGACGATTTGCACATGACTTCAACACTCGCTTTCTCTCATCAAAATAAATCGCGAACATTCCTTTGCACAGTCAAAATTTGCAGAAGCTGGAGCAAATAAGAACGGAAAGACCAAAAATGCCAGAGATTCTCATTCAAGCCAGAAAAGACAAAGTATCAGCATCCAAAAGCTGCAACAAAGCAAGAGTCAAAACCCCAAGGGCAGAGAAGCAAAGCGGGAAAAGTGGAAATCAAAAGTGGGAATAACCTTTTGGTCTGTTTTCTTAGGTTTTGAAGATTTTTGAAGCTTATCCCTTATGTGCTGTTGTCACGGATCGGTCCTGTGGATTCATATCCACTCCTTGATTGAGGAATCTGCAGTTGACACCTAGGATCTCACTCCTGCTGTAACCTGTCATCGTCTCAAACTCCTCTGACACTGCGATGAGTGGAGAATCATCAGCTTGAGGATTGGCCACGGTCACGCAGAACTTGCAGTCCTGACGCCACTTTCGAAGCACAGTGCCCCCGTGTTACAGGCCCAAGTGGCCTCACGAGGGCCTATAGACTAGGGTGTTACATGTTAAGAATGGGTACAACAGGGAGCCTTGGAGTACCTCTTCGGAAGTGAGTTATGATACTGTCGTTGTTGCATCTTGCAAACCCTCAGCTTTTCTTCCCACATTGATTGTTGCTACCTTCTTTTTGCAAACATCTCATCAGTATCATGCAAAGATCGGGGGCAGGATTGGTGTGATCATAGCAAACTACTTAGCTGCTTTGTTGCAAAACCAGCAGTGTGAGCAGGCAGGAATGCAAGCCTGGAAATTGTTGCCCATTTGAAGAAAAACTTGGCACCTTGAACTCATTCCTTTGTTTAGGCCTAGGCTGTTCATATTATGGCACTTAATTAAGCTCTCTTCAGGTGATTCTTATGCTATTTACTTTTGGCTGTGCTTTCTGTGACGAGAAATAACGCTCGTGTGATGCATGTAAATCTGGGTGCTTTTCTTCGAATCGGTAACCATGGACCCAGCCGTTCTCCTGCACAGCCGATTTGAAGGCCTGGGTCACAATTGCCTCGCTCACTGCGTGCACCAATGCAGCACCCACTTGCACTTCTGCCTGTTGGCTTGTGACTCTGCCAAATCCTTGACCACCAGCACTTTTAGCCATTTCACATCATTTGGCACCCTTCCCTGAACCACAGCAGCTGCAATTGTTTGAAGCTGCTCTGATACTTCATTGTATTCCCATGGATTCTTCTCGGCTCTGTTACTTTCAATGACACAAGTGCTAACAAGGGGCAATGGGCAAAGCATCTTATCATGGAAGGAACAGCTATCATCCAAGCACATATTCAATGAAATGTGTGCCTTTGAGATAAATACAGTCCCTGCCCTTTTTGGAGACATCAACTTTGCTAGATTCTGTCGCCTTTGGCGAAATGCAGGAATATCTGGGCACTCTTCGTGAGGACTTTGAATGGGGCTATCCATCGCAAACGTCCTCTTGAGTCAAAAAGAACTTGACATCAAGTGTGGTTCAACCACAAACCAATGCTACCAAGGCTTCCAAATTCACACATTGTGCAGCAAACGTGCAAAACAAATAGCATGTGTGGAGCCAAACTCCTGCATAGGTCCAATTCAGGTGGACTTTGGATTCACTTTGTTGGGCAATTCGTGGGCTGCAATCCTTGTGTAATTCATCTATACTCTAATCTCGAATTATGGATTCTCGATGGCTCCATCAGCTTGGCTCGCAGTTCACCTGAGCGTCATCTTTTCGAGGGCTGAATCAAACAAGCATGTTATACAGGTACCACTGCCAGCTCCAATGTTGATGAACGTCTTCAACGCTTTGGGTTGTACATTTGAATTCATCTCAAATTAATGGGTACTTTACATATTTTTTTCATACCCCCCCCTATCCCCTTCCAGAGGGGGTACCCCTGTTTATATATTAAATGGGGGTCCATCTAAATGTATGAAACCAAGGGGGGGGGGTAGGTCCCAAAAAATCGGCCTAAATGTATGCAACCAAGGGGGGGGGGGGTATGTCCCTAAGTTTTGAGGATCTAACATGACTACCATGTTCAAGCTCTCAAAATTAAAGAAAAAATCAACCTGTGACCGGGTGAAAATTAAACCTAATAATAAAATCAGGAAGAAACACCAAGCAAAAAATTCACCACGAAAAAATCAATACACACGCCACATGTCCAAAAAAATGTCAGGATAAAATCCACCTGCCAAAAATCCAACAAGAGTTGTCCAAGAAAATCGCAACCCCAAAACTGCACAGGTACCAAAACGATGAGGCGGTGCCACCCTTGATAGTGGATCCATTGAATTTCATTGCAAAATGTATGAGTAATGGGGGGGACATCAACAAGAGCCAGAACCATACTTTCCAAAAAACCAAACAAATCAAGAAATGATATGTCCATCAGTTTCAACCCGACAGTAATGCTATTCTTTGTTACTTTCTGATTGTATTCTGTGTTTTCTGGATGTTTTTCTGTGTTTTTGCTTGTCTTCCCTTTTCTTTGCACTGTCCAGATGTGGCATTAAAATGGGAAAAAATACCGGAAATGGCGATAGTGAAAACCTTGCAAAGCAATACCAAAAATGCAAAGGTAGGAGTAGCAAAAGGAGGACGGGAAATGTATGAGTAAGGGGGGGGGGACATCAACAAGAGCCAGAACCATACTTTCCAAAAAACCAAACAAATCAAGAAATGATATGTCCATCAGTTTCAACCCGACAGTAATGCTATTCTTTGTTACTTTCTGATTGTGTTCTGTGTTTTCGATTGTTCTCTGGATGTTTTTGGGTGTTTCTTGTTGAAGGTGGTCTTCCTTTTTCTGGCCACTGTCCATGTCTGTCATTGTTTGAACACGTTAAACATTGTGAATTTGAACAGGTTGCAAATGGATGCAAATGGTCTCTGGCAGCCAAAATCGGCCAAATGAAAATCAAGAACCTTCGATGGATGCAGAAAGGATTTATCTTATTAATCTCTGTCCTGATTGGTGGCCATGTCAACCTCGCTCTTACGAGCTCATAACACATAAAAACATTATGAATCATGAATACAGCTCTTCGTGGCATCTTTAGGGGGGTATGTTCCATACATTTTTTGCCACATTTTAATGTATAAATAGGGGTGCCCCACTGCAAAACGCAGGCAAAAATGTATGGCCACCTTTCCCCAGGAGGCCAAATGGGACCCTGGTAAAAATGTATGGGATTTTTGGGGGGACACCCCCGTGGTTATACATTACTTGGGGGGTGGGTATTTTTTTTCCGCTGAAGGTGCTTTTCCTAAGCTCCAAACCAAGCTGATGCGGGTCACCGCACCCTGCCTTGTGATTGGAAGCTTTCAAAGACTAATCGCAAAAATGCTGCATCCGATACTAGTAGCCGGCAGTTCCCATTCGATTCTGTTCAACCATGATTGTATATCAAACTTCAACAAGCAGCTACAGCTAAGACTTTGACAAATCCACCACTGCGTGAAGCTCTTCATTTTGGCCTGTTCAGCCAGAACTTCAGGATTGGTCCAACAATTCATACTGTCGTGATTGAAACACTAATTCCCAATAGTTTTGAATCGTTTTATACATTTTTTTTTTGCTCTTTAAATTATCTTTCCGGCAGAACCTCTGGCAATTTTTCTTCTGTTTCTTGGCAATTTCAGCTCTGCTGGCTTGGATTGGTGTAAGATTTCTGCTTTCTAAGGTTAACTTTATATGCATTGGAGACCTTCCCGAACTCGCCTGGACCTTCTTCTGCATTCACCTGATATGAGTGTTCAAAGAATCATTTTGCGATGATGGTCCCAAAAGCTCAAACACCAAATCCAAATGATAGTGTTATTTCGACTCGAATGCAAGTGAGAATTGAACTTGAACACACGAAGCAAAGCTTTGATCTGCTTTGCAGCGGTCTCAATCTGGCGTTTTTACTGAGGCTTGAACAAAGCAACATGCACGCTCCTAACAAAACCCCGGCAAACCCAACGTGACAAGTGTACCAGTCTGATTTGTTGAGGCTTGCAAATACTCGACTTTCCAGTCTTCAATGCAAAGACTTGATGGTGAAAACCTGGAAAAAACCGCTAGCATCGAAACCTGAATATAGCTCTGATATAAAATGTACTTGCTGCAGCCAATCCGCAGCCTAGCTTACAACATCCATGAGATTCAGAAGGGACATCAGAAAAAGAGACCGAGCCTGATTGTCTTGGTAAACAATAATCTGATTCTGACGGAACAGGATTTCAAGCATTGAGCCGACCTGGAACCGTCAGGCCGTCAGGACTGGATCTACGGGTGTGCTGAAGTAGAACTCCAAAAGTGCCCTACATAGTACTGCTTCCTAAGGGATTGACAAATTGCGTCGAATCAAATCAAACCATAAAATGATAGTTGAGAGGCCACTCTTCCCCGACTTTGTGAACCAAACACCAGCGAGAGGTACAACATATTTGAATCATATATCCTGTTCATGTACTTAAGCATGAGAGGTACAATACATTCCAATGCAAAGGTGCCAGCTGTTTTCTGTGCCAACGAAAACATTCAGTGGACATATAGAAAAATCTACCTTACTAAACTCTACAACTTTCTTGAACATTTGTAAACTGCAGGAAAGCAACATCATCGTTTTCACCACGATGCAGAGAGCCTCTAAGTTTTATGAAGTGGTTTCCTTGCGTGGGGTTTTGTTTCTACTGATACTGGTATTAGTTCTCTAAGTTATGTCGTTGGACTTCTCTTGTCCTCTGCTTTCGCATACTGCTCTTGCCCTTTTTCTCTAAATAGCATTGGCTATAGGGGTTCTTACTGCAAGTGTAGAGGTGAGTGATCGCAGAATTTTGGCGGCATGATGCATGAAAGGGGGCCCTCAGGGTGTTGCGGAGGGTGTCGCTGTGGGGCTGCGTGATCGCGGATGTTGGAGAGGGGAGTGGCCAGGCGTGTCGCTGGAGGTTGTTGGCCAGGGTGACTCTGGAGGGCCTGATCGCGGATGTGTTGGGTGTTGCTGGAGGGTGTCGCCGCAAAATCAAACAAACAGCAAAAAAACATGTAACAGGTACTTTTCCATGCTATTTGGGGTCTATGCTGCTAGGAGTATAATTCTCTTGTGGTTTGTGTCTTCATAAAAGCACCCCTCCTCCAAGTCTTTTGCTGGTCGCCATGCACCCGCAGGGAGCTTCTGAAGACTTCCTGGACTGCAAAGAAGGGCACCACCTGACCATAAGCGATCAAGGAAGCAAGCTGTGGTATACTATGGCAGAAGTGCACCGAACCTTTTATTTTTGAGATTTTTGTGATTTATCTAAATCCATACATACAACTTTCACAAAAACTGGCAGTTGGACAAACGGTCATATGTTCCGGTCCAAAAGGAGTATACGCTGTGGATTGCCTGATCGCCTGTTGTACCCAACGCTTACGGAGGTCCCTGATGCGACCCATGAACCTCGGTCATAGCCCACCAGCCAGGCACGACTCAAATCAGTGGCTTCCTGAAGGATGAACAGATTCAAGGTTTCAAAATTATTGAAAAAGGGCAAACTGGAAAAGCAAAAGCTTTTCAAGTTGCATCTCTCAATTTCACAAGCAAAAGAGTGCAAAAAACATGTTCATTGTGTATGCTTATGGAACTTTGTGACTCTATGACAGTCTAAGCAGTTCGAGCATATTCATTCTGCCATATCATGAGCTTCTTGGTGGCATGACTTAGCACGATGGAAATACTGTACCACTTACCAAGGATGAAAAGTTGTGAAGTGAACAAGTAACCAATTCTCAAAATTTTGGCAGTCCCTTGGCTACTGTATGAGGGGTGCGGTACGCAACATGGCTAGCAGGATCAGTGCTGTACTGCTCCAAACGGGTGTTTCCATGGATGCCCAAACTCAGACGAAGCAGTTCCAGGCTTTGAATTAATCGTCTTACAATGCAGTCCTTTGCTCGCACTTGACCACTTGGCATCACATCCAGGCTGCTCAAAACAGCAAAGCCAACAGCCAAAGCCTAGGTATAAGTTGGGAGCGAAACAATCAAATCAAACAAACCCATAAGAGAGTGCGGGAAGCAATGCAAACTTCATTCAAGCCTCTCTCCTGTTGGCACCATTTGCAATTGCTTCACCCTTGGAATCTTTTGATCTTGAATTCATGCGCCACTGTACTCTTGGCCAAAGAACTCTTAGTCCTCCCTTGCTTCCCATCTCATCAACCCGTACACGGAATCTATGCTCCATGTTCTGCAAACGTAGAGGCTTTGAGGAGATGCAAACACCGTGATTGACCTCATCACGGATCAATTTCAGTGCATGTACCGATCAAAAGAATCGAATCCTATGAAACCACACCACTTCCACCAAGGATTTGCACAGCGTACATGCTGACTGAGCAGCTCCAGTCGTGCGATGCACTGAAGAACTACCATCAAGGATTTCCAAACAGCTGCCAGCATGGCCAAAGAGCACAGATTCAATCACTGTAAAGGCTGCCTGGCTAACAAAAATCGAGTTCGATGCGATACTTTGATTGGGTAACCTTCAAAATTGGTGCTGAACCCTCTTTTTGAATGTATTTGATGTCTGCCAAATGCGCTGTAATCTGGCCATGAATGGCTATGATGATTCGTGAATATCATATTCACCTCCACCTCTGTTGCGGAGAAATTGCAGAAAACCAGTCTTCATCTAAATGTATCTAAACGTGGCATGATATTTCCACTTCAATGGTGGCCAAGGGTTACAGTAGAATTGCTTGCAGTGGCTGGGAGTTCAAGTTCCACCTCCATCGTGATTTCATTGCCATTTGTCGCCGCAAGCTGCAGTTTGACAGGTCCTTCGAGATCTGGTGGCACCACAAAGCAGGCATCTGTAGCTGTAGGCCTTCCGAGAAATCAAATGTCTCATGCAAATGCTCTTTATACACTCCGAGTAAATCATGATGTGCCCTGCAAGTGGATACCGTCCTTGGTCAATGTCAACTTGCAGGCATTCAATTGTAATCTCGTGTTGGCCCGATTTGCCTTTCGCACACGTTCATATTGAGATAAACATCAAGACATCAAGGATTGAAAGGTCATGAAAGGTCCAGAATGCACTAGAATTTTCTAGGATGGCCAAAGGATATGTGAGCCTTCACCGTCGCAAAGACACTTTCCGCCTGCCAAGTAGTCTACACTTCTGCCCTCCAAGAGAAATTTCGGCAATTTCACCGCCGAGATGTGAAGTCTTGACCTCACGAAAAGATACAACATCTGCTACTATCGA
Source organism: Breviolum minutum Mf 1.05b.01 (assembly GCA_000507305.1). NCBI lineage: Eukaryota > Dinophyceae > Suessiales > Symbiodiniaceae > Breviolum > Breviolum minutum. The sequence continues at coordinate 112,492 of DF239907.1, read as the reverse complement.
CTGTATTTGTTGTCTGTTCTTGTCTTATCATGTCTCCTCTCTTTTTGTCTTCTGAAGTCATCTTGCAGTCATGTAGGATCAATAGGTTGTAATCATATCTCATAGTCATCTTCTATGTTCTACTCTTGGATAGAAGCGAAAACTGTCCAGAAGACGAGGTGCCTTGATTTCTCCATCCTGGGCACCATAACTTGGTGTAATGGAATGCAAGATCCCTGGCTCCCAATAGCTGAAGGCACGTGTGAAATTGACCTTGGGTGAACAAGAGTATGAAAAGTGATCCACTGTCGAAAGCTATCGAAAGTACGAAATGTACGAAAATGACCTGAGATCATGTTTCGAAAGGCTTGACAAGTTGTAGATTACTACGTGACTGCGAGGGACATGTCCTTCCAATGTCTGGAAGGGTTCACAACTTGATGTTTAGATGCTGCTGCAGTGGTTGGTTTCGAACACAAGCTAAACACCTAGTTAAGACATTCCCCACACCTTCCAATGCGATACCTACAACAAAACGCAAGCCGAAGTGGGCAGGCGCAATTACCAACGAAGAATCCAAACCACATCTATCAAATATTTTTGACCCCCACCAAACACCGCAAATTTCAGCCTTTTGTCAAGCACCTTGCAACAAAAAAATAAGCGTAGGTGGTATCCCCAACAGCAAGGATGTTTAACACTTCCTCTCCAGACAGCATCGCCACTTTCTGAACCTCGGAACCTATTGAAACCCGGAACCAGTTCCCAGGAACCACCTTCCGAACGCCGGAACTGGTCGGAACCCATCGAAACCTTGGAGCACCTCCTGCGGAACCCATCGAAACCTGGAACCGGTTCCCGGAACCTGGTTCCTTCCCAGAACCGCCCCACCTCGCCCAGAGCACACCGAAATCTATATTGTGCAAAGACCCCATAGCATTCTGCCGCTGTTGGGGAAAAAATATTTGATGCTTCCAAAGGTTTTTACACGCATCAGCAGGGACTGGCGGCCTTAGGTGCCCCTCAATTTCCATCACCATCCGTCGATGCCCTTCAAGAAACCTACATTCTATGGCAAAAAACTTGCTCCCTAAAGCTACAGCTAGCTATGCCGTCCAAATGATCACACCTCAGCACCTACCAGTGCGGGCGGATTGATTAATTGACTATAATCATCTGCATGGGAGGTAAACAAATATTCTCTGAAAACCGTCTGAGTCTTAACGGAATCAATTGTAGGATGTATATTCACAACAACTCATGGCTCATGTTATACAACAATATAATACAATATATTATATACACGTATTTATGATTATTTATGTATTCTCTGACAACATACGGCAAAACTATCACTATCGTCTGTCTGCCCTTTGGCTTCCCAGCTGCTTCTTGATCTTTGAAAACTGCAACAACATCGACGCTTCCAGAAATATCGCTGCAGGGTGCCACAAAGGAATCCTCTCTCCTTAGCAACAACCAAGCTTGAGTAAGAGTTGATACAAACAATAATTGCATACAATTGCACATATCACCAACATATTAGATAGACCATGAGTACAACATATAGAATTGGTGAAACGGTAGACATTACAAATCACGACCACATGGAGGCTTCATCCGTAAAATCCCCCCGATCCTTCAAGCCAAGCCTCAAAGGAGCACAGGGTCTGCCACCAATCCAAATGCCAACAGGAACAGGATTCGCTCGCCATTTTATGCGAAAGCCTCCAAAAGCCTCAGGCATCTCAAACCTTCAACAAAAGGTTTGATAGTCAACACAGCGTTTCCAATCTTTCAATACAAGACCAAGAGAAACTGAAGCATATCTCGAGCAGCAGAGCCATTGCTGGGCTCAAAGGGCAATGGAGCTTGCGAGGCTGGCAACGGCATTGTAGCAGCGTCCTAGCAAACATTCCCGTTGTGAAAGTTCCCCCTGTCTGCAATATACAGCTCTTTGGAAATGTAGATACGAGTAGTTTCTAAATAAGCATGAATCATACATATACCATACCTACAGAACAGAATCCATGCGGCCCACTCCAGATACACGACATCTTACACAGTATCATCGTAATCTCATAAATTGGCACCTCTCCACGAAACATTTAATAGGCAGTATCTTCTGCGAACACATTGAAATCTGCCTGCACGAAAGATTTTCTTCTTTACCTCCCACAAACTCCTCGGAATCATGGACGGGAGGCTGCGGAACTTCCACGCCCGTTGTGTCCTGTGACCTGAACATCTAGAATCTAGATGAATCTAGATCAAAAACGTGAACACATGAGTCGCTTCCAAGAAAGAAAAAAAGTGCCCAGGCTGCCGCACAAAGAATTCATGCTGGTTTGCGAGAAGCCCAAAGTGGAAGTGTAACCTCTGCATCCACGGGCAGTAACAATACTTCAGGTCCAGATGCTGAAGGACACATGCAACATGGATCAACACCGCTCCAATTTCATTACGTGCTCATCCGGCCCTTGCTGGTCCTCAACAATTGCTTATCATCGATGTTAGGTCAATCCTTTCAGGCCTGCAGACATATCATGGCCCACAATTGAAAGCACCTCTTCAAAGTCCTGTGGCCAATGGGAGGGAACAAGTCTAACTGGTTTTAGGCAGAAGCTCCTGTATGATCCTGTATGATGCAAAGCTGGAAGTTCTCAGGCTCAGAAGCACTATCATTCAAAGGTCCAATATACACATATGATGAATTGTGGTGATGTAGTAAATGTATCTAAAAGTACAAATACATATAGTTTATGTATAGAAATGGTTTCAGATTTTTGCAGGATATCATTCAAAGTTTATATTCAACGCTAAGCGAATCTCAGCACCGCCCCGTGCCTTTTTCTCTTTGCAACACATCACTGCCAAACAAGGAATGATCTGGCAAATGCTTTGCGGCAACATGGAGAAAATCATTGGCAAGTTGGTTACAATCCAGGAAGGTCCACAGCAAAATCTGTCAATCCAGCAAAGTTGCACAAATCGCGCTGAACGGACGCAAACATACTTTGAATTCATCGACAAAGGTTTGCTAACCTAGGATTTGCTGCAGTTCCGTGCAATGGCATCAGAGAATCAGAACCCCAACCTAGGACCTATATATATACATATATATATACATATATATATACATATATAATATATATATATATATATATATATTGTGATTGACACAAAAGCAGTTGCGACAGCTTCAAAACTCCTTCGGACTGCAAGCAGATTGTTTTCCCCGACCGCCTGAAGTA